>JAUZNJ010101656.1:6539-47009 GCA_034780135.1 Jordanella pulchra | reverse complement strand
CGCCACGGAGGGTGGCTCTATGTGTATTGTTCATGTGTGTGTCTCAGGTTATGTTCTGTTGGGTTATTTTCATGATTCAAAACAAAAGAGAGAAAAAAAAAACACAAAACACACACATAAGATACAAAGAGGAATCCTTAACGCTGAGACACACACAGGGCTGTAAAGAGGACAGTAAAAATGAACAGCAAACAGTAGATTCTGTCCACACCGTCCCTCTCATGCACAGTTTTCCATCATTCTCACAAACATGATCTGCAAACAGAAATTGGATCCATGCCCAGTGTTCTCGGCTTATACTCACTCCTTTCCTTCTTTTGACGGGGAATTGCAGGCATTAGATGGGGGCGCTGTGTTAGGGTG
This sequence comes from Jordanella pulchra, assembly GCA_034780135.1. Lineage (NCBI taxonomy): Eukaryota > Metazoa > Chordata > Actinopteri > Cyprinodontiformes > Cyprinodontidae > Jordanella > Jordanella pulchra. The sequence goes on along the minus strand of JAUZNJ010101656.1, from coordinate 46,646 downwards.
TGTGTGTGTGTTGGAGACGCTTCCAGAGCTGAGTTTATCCAGAGTGCAGGCGGTACCTATGGCCCGGACCACAAGGCCAGACTCTCCTTCCAAGTCGAAACACTGCAGGTAGCCCACTACTGCATTCCCACCCATCTCCAGAACTTTAAGCCCTATTTTCCTCTGAAGCTCTCCTGAATAAAGAGTAACGTGCAAAATGAGCAAAATACCTCCCTTTTCCAAACCAAAGATCATGAGTATTCAGCTTTCATACCAGACATAAGAGAGATGAGTCTCTGACGGGCTTCGTTGGAAGCCCGAGGTGTTCTGATGCGGTCTATCCACTGGTACTCTGGGTCCTCATTCACCACCAGTTCCTCTACAAACCCGTGGACCATTGCCGCTCGGTAGCCCCGTGGTATAGATGTGGCTGCAAATTATGACAAACAGCAAGCCGAGTGAAAATAAAGTTTAATTTCAACCAGCAACTCCATTTTATCAGATTTCCAACACTTGCAAGACCCGTATCTTAATGTTTTGATGAAAACAGAAACATATAACGTATATTTGGATACGCTGTGAATTGAATGACATACTGCAGAAAAACTTGACCCCACAAGACGACTGTCTGAAACGGTTCAAGTCGTTGAAGAGCTCCACTTTTACAAGTACGTTGATCTCTCCTCTGATGCCTAGTGAGAAATAAAAAGGACACCGTAATGAAGAAGTAGCTCGCATCACAATGCTGTCTATTCGAATCAAAGAAGTTGAGTATTTGTACCGTGGATGGTGTCGTAGATGGGAAACCATCCAGAGATGACGGAGGCAGCCTCAGTGCACAGCAAAGGATCGATGTCAATGTAAACTTTCCCTATGGCATCATTAGCACTGTATGTATCATGGTCCAACACAGTGATCTGCAGGGGTTCATCCTGCAAGTCCTCATCATCAACCTACACAGCAGCAAAGGGAACAGAAGTCAAGATAAACAGAACCTGTTCAGATTTACAAAAACTATGTAAAGGCAATGAGATGCATTTATTATACAGCTAAGTCCTGTTTAATGACTAATCCCTTTTCTACCTCAAACTTGAACCATTCGGAGTTCCACTGTGGATTAAGGGACTTGGGACAAACATCAGTTTTGAAGGTTGTGTTTCCAAACTTGACCTGTAAAATCAAAGATGTACTTCATTAATCCAATATACGTTTTGTTTTTTTTTTGTTTTTTTGGCGAGAGAGGATAGAATGCAGAACAATAGACACCGAGTACAAACATGTAATACCACCGCGTCAAATCACAAAGCACCGAGACTCAACAACTGTCATGTTAACATACTTTTAAGACTGATCCCACTCATATAAAGTTAATCCAATTATATAGAGTGATCAGGCTTTAAATGTATAATTATAGACACTTCAGTTCAATACTTTGGACAAATGTAGATCAGATATTTGTAAAAGATAGCCGCTCTAAAGAAGCACAGCCAACTGAATCAAGTCTTTGTTTTGCATTTTTTCTTTATCCTAAGCAATGGATGTTATAGGAGCTTAGAAGACCAACTATTTAATTTACTTTATTCATTTAACAAGCTTCTGCACAGAAACACCACTAAATACAACAATCTTTGTTTGAACTACATTACCCTAATCAGGATAATCATTACTGAAATTGAATCCTAATTTGTTATTATATCATTGTAATTGTATTTAATTATAATTACAGCACTTATTTATTTCAGCTTTGTTACTGAAAGTATATAGAAAGAAAGTGTACTTTGCAGGGAGAACAATAATTCAACTGCTACTGCTGTTATTTTTACATGTACTTTTACAGAAAAATATAAACAAATAAACATAGTCTAAATGTTTTATTCATTTGAGAAAAAAAAAGGAGTAATCTACAAATAGCTCCAGTGAACTATTTCTGGAGCAGTCCAGCTCTATTGATATGCTAATGAGCACAATATTATTATTAGTATAGTTGTTTCTACAAAACACATCATGATAACCCCAGCTTGATCTTTTTGTTTTTTTTTTGCTGTAAAAATTATTCCAACAAAGCTGTCCATTTATTGCAGGCTGCAAAAAGGTTCTAGGGCAAATCTTAGAATAAAGTGATTAAGAAAATTCTATATCATCAGTAAATGTGTTACATACATAACAGAACAGGAAACTGAAAACGTATCACAATGTAAAACAAAATACAATTCAAAAAAGAGAAAACACACATGAAAAATATATATTAAAAATAAATGCTCTTGAGCTTCAAACATGTTTAAATATTTAAAAACTGAAAATACCTCTGATAAGTTTTCTTAACATTGGTTAACTGAAAACTAAGGGACTCATGGAGAATTAACAAGACACACCTAAAAAGCCAGTTTAAAAGCGTAATCTAAATTAAAGATTTATTCTAATGTGGTGTAGACTACATATTTTGAAACATCATCAGCAGCCGTCCTGTTTAAAAAAAATAGATGTAAATTTGTTATGTTTTAGGTGACATTTTCTCGGTTCTGGACTTATTCAGCGTGTTTTATGTTTTATGGTAAATTACATTACCAATTGTGTCTAGACTTAAAGGTTTTCAATAAAAATAGAAAATCATTGCAATGAAAAGCACCATGTTCTCTTACCTCAACAAATGCATCCGTTAGGTCACTTGCTCTGTCCATTACAGGCAAGTGGCGCCCTGCCACAATTTTGGCCTTTAGTTTTCCAGGCATGGTTAAAATGAATCTGTGAAAGTATTTCACATCAACAAAAAAATAAACACAAGCCTACAGTTGGAAGGTGAAGTACTTAAGACAGCGATCTTCCAGTAAACACTGCTAAAACTGGAGAGTAGCCATTACAACACTCTCCCATATATCTATCCTTAATTTACAATACCTAAAGCAAAAAAGGTAACCTTTCTTAGCCGTTGGGACTGTAGCATTTAAATCAATTGGAGCGTAAATACAACATTGCCACATGTAACCATGACCGCTAAGCAAGTTAGCAAGATTATGTTAGCAAATAAGGCTAGTCTGAAAGCCACTTAGGTTTAACTGCACTGCAGTCAATCTCGTTAGCTCTAGTTACCTGATCGGCCATGTTTTAACGACCATCCCAGTACAGCAACTCCATATACAACAAAACTACTTTTTATACTCCCACTGTGAACCTTAATAACCTTACCGGTGCTATAATATAGATAGGGAGCCGTTAGAGCAGTAGCAGGGTCGTTTCACACGGACATCATTGTTGTTGACAGTCCACCGTTCGCATGACCCCCGTGTTTCTCCCATAACACGGCACGTTAGTTCCTAGTCCCTCGCGCAGGAAAGTGTTAGGAACATCCACTAGCTGTTATAATGACTATTGTGTAAATTAGTCACATTACTATTGCAACAGTTGGAAGAATTTCACCTCAGCTCGAGATAACAGGCTAGCTTGATATTAATCGTCATGAATGAGGCATCAGCATGTTGCCTTCACGTGTAGCTCGTAAAATTGCATGGTTAAACGCTTCAAAGGTGCAGACAGGATATTAGAAATACATTTATGGGTAAATGGTCTCTTAAAAGACGCGATTGCGTGAATCTGATAATACCTGGTCCTGCAATGTTTTTTTCCTGTTTATTACTATTATTATTATTATTATTATCAGCATCATTATCGTCATTGACGTATTAAAGCGTAAAAAACGCAATCCTTGAAACGCAGCGCTAAAGTTTGCAATGAACATGCGCAATGCTTAACGTCATACCTTCAGCTTTCCATTGGGTGCTAACATAAGTTTTGATCTAAAATTAAAGCAAGACAAACGTACCTGGATGTTTCATACCTTTAAAAGGTGTTACTCATAAGTCACCTTTTTTTTCTGTGTTTTCATCTTTTTCCTACTTTTTTTAATACAAACAACATTTTTTCATATAGAAAATGATGCATGATCTTATTTTATTCTGAAATCTTAATTTACATTTTTACTTGGATCCTTTGCTCAAATAAATACAATTCATTTTTTTGTAATTTAGTCTCAGAAAAACATGTAATAAGAACGGATTTGATTTTCATAGGCTGACCATATGCTCATGGAGCACTATTTAATCCATTATTCAAAAATGGATAGAGTTTTACACAGCTACATAGGTGTTAGTCCTGGCAGTCCACTGAAATCAATGGGTTGGGACAAGGGGTACCAGTCAGTGCAATATAGCCCTGAACTGGTTGCATATTCAGAACTGAGATTTTAAATTAAGAGAATAACTAATAAACTTTCACCAAAAATAAAAGATTTATGAAAATCATTGTTGATATTGTGTTAGCCACATGCTATATGGGGAACACAGAAAATGTGAACAAAGAAGCACTGGTCAAATGAGGAAATAATATTTTTTTTGTGCATAGAGCTATTATTCGTGGAAAACTCAGTCCTGTACATCACTATGAGCATAAGAAATTCATAATAAATTGTAGTGGTGGTAGAATCATGCTGTGGAGATTCTTGTTTTCAATTGGGAAAGGAAAAGTGGTCACAGCTTTGTTTGCAATCCTTAATTTCTGTTAGCTATGATAATTATAGAAATGGGGGTTAAGGAGAAGTATATCGAATACCTGTTTAAAGACCGCTATCGTTTAAAAAATATTTTTAAATTTTACACCTCAGCCTCTTTTGAACACATACTCGAGTTTACTGAGATTTACCTGTTAGCATGGGTCGTCTGTTGTTTTTCTTGGTGTGATATTCTATATAAATGCTAGGCATTGTTTAAAAACAGCTATTAGCACATGTGTAAATGTGATATTTAATGTTAAGCAACAAAAAAGGAAGATCATTGTTTGGTATCTCAGAAAAAATATAGAATAGAATGCATTTAGCATTTTGACTGAGTTGGTTATTTTGAAGGACCTAATATAATAATGAGCACATCTCTACAGAGGAATCAAATATAAAACTTACAGGAGAAAACAGAGATAAATATACTGTAGGTGTGACCAAAAGTTATGTAAAGGGGAGAAAAGAAACAAAAGGTGACTCTGATGGGTCGTTAAGAAGCTTGTCATAGTGGTTTCGGTCACATGGCTCTGTTGAGTCAGGTGGAGGTAGGTGTGAGAAGAATCTTTTGGGTAAGGATCCTAAACTTGCTTTGTGTGTGGGTGATAAATTATGTCTCCAATGTACAGGTCTGTGCACTCTTCGCTACACTGAACAGCATAAACCACATTGTCAGTCTTTTTTCTGGGTGTCTTATCCTTGGGGTGGACCAGTTTTTGTCTAAGGGTGTTACCGGGTTTGAAATGCACAGGGATCCGGTGCTGGTTAAAGATCCTCCTTAGTTTTTCAGAGACTCCAGCAACATATGGAATGGCGATGTCTCCTCTTCTGTTTTGTTCCCTCTCAGCAGGCCTCTTCCTGTTGGTTTTTAAGAAAGCCCATCCGGGGTAGCCATAGTTCTTCAAGGCTGTCCTGATTTGTCCCTGTACTGTCGTCCTCCCGCTGTTGGTGGTGGGAATGGTTTCTGCTCATGTCTAGAAGGTTCTGATGACACAAGATGAAACCATTCCCACCACCAACAGCGGGAGACAAGCTACTTAACTACCCATCAGAGCCACCTTTTGTTTCTTTTCTCCCCCTTACATAACTGTTGGTCACACCTACAGTATATTTATCTGTTTCCTCCTGCATCAGTCAGAACTGATGAAGTCTCTTGGATGAGAAGCAAAACGTCTTTTAGAAAACTACTCGTCCAGTTACCTAACCTGAACTTTCCAGGCTTGACCATGACCTGGATGACTGAGAACCTTCACCGATATACAATAATAATTGTGAATTTTTTCCCAAAACTTGTCAACAACCTTTGAACTATTCATTTTAAATAACGTTTTAGTAGGCAGGTCTATTCATACTAAAAATCCCATCTTGCAACATGATTTTAGAATTGATGTTATTTAGTGACTGTTGGCCGAACAACCTTAAACTCCACCAGTCTGAGAACAGGGGCCCCTAAGGGATGTGTTCTTAGTATGTGTTCTTTCCTGTGCTAAAACATGTCCCCCACATCAATTACACAGCAGCTGATTATTATGTTGATGAGTGTGTGGACTCCTCACAATGAATATTTCCAATGAATTTCTGTAATGTAAAATCCAATAGAAAGCTACAGGTTTTGTGAATACAGAGGTTTACTTTTTGAGTTATTACCTGGTTATTTTTAGATGATGAAAATGCTGTTGCTGAATATAAGACCGATTTAATGACATATTAAAGCTAAAAGCATACACAAAAAAAGTAATAGTTCCTGTTTCCTATTGCAGTTAAAATGAATAAATAATTCTCATGCGTGGGACAGCTTCTTATAAGCTGCTCATTCGAACCCAAGAATTCATGAGGCTTAAAAAGTCCCCTAAACACATCTTACTTCCAGCCTAATATTTTAAAATCTGTCCACCTTACCTTTGCTGTATCTTTATTTATAACACTCCCACCTATACGCATACCAACAACTCTGCTACTTTACTGAAAAAAGGCTGAAAGTGCCTCTTCAATATTAACCAGAACAATGCGTCCAAATCTGTCAAGATACATCCTTCTTTTGTTCCAGTGCCCAAGAAAACTCATTTATCATTTTTTAACAGACTGATTGTTCTGAAATCATCATAAAAAGCCTAAAGAGATTCCTCCTGGCCCACTTACAGATCATAGAAGCACCTTTCAGGACTTTGGATCAGACAGATAGCTTACTGCTGTGGGCTGAAGTTAATCATGCTCCTTTTACACCATCTTCAGCCTGATTGCCTTCATGCCTTGTTGCACTGATGCAAAAGGAGGCCCAACCAAGCACTAAGTCCATCGAAATGGACAAACCTTTGAGATGCCTGACATTTTTGTTTGAAACTTCCCTTTTTAATTGATATTAATCAACATTCATAATTCTCAGACTACATTTGGGGTTTTCATTATCTGGAAGCAATTATTATCAAAACGACTGGAAATAAAGGCTTGAAAGAACTCATTCGATGTGTTAAAAAATATATACGAGTTTGTCTTCCATAGCATTTCTTGAGAAAACTGGTCTTTAAGTTTTTACTACAGGATGTTTCAAGTTTTCTAAAAGTATGTGTTGGAGACTGCATTATCATCTGCTGTCATCCTTTTCAGTAGGAAAAATTAACTACATCTAAACTTTGAATTATTACAGAGCGAGTCATTTAAAAAAGCTGAAGGAACTGATAAAAGGCTAACTCTGTTTTGAAATGATTAGGCTTTTATCATAATGTAACAATCACAGTCTAATACATAATAATGAAAACGAACAAAAAAAGTTTTTTTTAACATTTCTAGTTAGAAAAGTTGAAACAGAATCTGTATAGAGGTCAAAGTATTAGTTAACTTCCCTATGGGATTAATAAAGTATTATTGAATTGAAGTATTGGCAGATAAATTATTGTGTTAAAACAGAGTGCATGCCTCAATACCAAAATATAAGTTTTTGCTGTATACTTTTTTAACTTCAATATGTGAATGACCTTGAGAGTTTTGAATAAATAATTAAAACTTCAGAAATAGGTATCAAATTTAGAAATACGAGAATCTAGTGATAACCCAACAAAAGGGTAGAGTTGGACCCATTGAAGTTGGGTCACATGCAATCGGTACGATCCGTAAGGAAAGCTTTAAATCACTCACAACTTTCTTTTTCTTTCACTTTAGTGGCAAAGAGTTAAAAAAAAACATGACAGATTAAGGTTACTGAAACTTCTTTATTTTGTATAAAAGAAAATTAAAAAAAAATCCCTCGGGTTTAGTCAAGGCAGTGTAACAGGTCCCTGAGAGAAGAGACAATCCAAGAAAAATATTACAATGAATCAAAGCTGCCTTTTTCAGTGAAAAAAAAAAATTAACTACATCTGAACTTTGAATTATTACAACAGTCATGAGCAGCAACAAGAGGGAGAATGTCAACCTTTATAGCTGAGATAACAGCTCCAAAAATAATAGCATACAGTACCTTCAGTGTTATAGACAGAGGAAAAAAAAGGAGAGAATGTTTGGCATCAGCAAATAGGAGTCAACGTTACTGGCGTACATGAGAAGCTTGATTTCCATCTGATTTCACTGACTGGTCAGAATGACATGAAGATTGCATTCAAGTGGAATGTTTACCGGAAGTAAAAACAGCTTTTAGCTTGATTTTACAAATCATAAAAGATTATTTTTCTATATCAAAAACCTCCTGAATGAAATGTAAGCACTCTTTTTGTTATAACACAAGTAACAAAATTTCAAACATATATTTTCAGACTGGTCAGGCTTTAAATGTGTAACCTAATGGATGGATTTTAAAATAATGAATAGGCAAATGTTAATAAAATATGCAGATGGACAATTCACTGGAGGGTTAGGAAATACAGAACAATATAACCGCATATTTTTTCTATTCCTTTTTTTTGGTCAAATTTTATCTAGATCTTGAAAAGGAGAGAAATTCCTGTCTTTTCCAGATTGAATAGACACCCTGCATTCTACTAAATACAGCTTTTTAAAAATAATCCACCTGAGTAGCAGCTGTATTTTTCAAGAATGAAAAAGTTATTAAACAACAGAATGTTGAATAAAACAAGATTCTGTTACATGACAATGTACAGTCCTGACTAACAAGAGGATAACTAATTAAAGTCTTTTGCAATATTACAACTTGCCTTCTCTCTTTTACGTATTGATATAAAAGCACACACTTGTAGATACAATCAATTTCCTGTTTTTCCTGTTATCTTTTTCTTTTATCCCTTTAAGTTACATATTGCTATTGTTGTTGTCCCTACCGTTAACATGGAAAACCAAAGTCAAATTCCTTGTTTGTGTGCACAGACTCTGACATTAAAGATGAGACTACCAAATCCTTATTTTTAAATAATGCAATTAGTAATTAGGTATAAACATTTTTCCACCATCACTCAGATATCATCTTTGGTCAGAAGCAGTAGACCTAAAGGAATCAGAAATGCTTTTACAACCAAGGATCAGTCCAATAACCTCTAGTTTAGTAAGTCAGTTTCCTTTGCATTGCATAAAAACAAAACAACATGAAGGAAATAATAAAAAAAAAATAATTCTGGAATTTAAATACGTGAATGAATTGTCTGTGCAACATTTACTTAAATGTTAGTTAGAGCTGTTTACAATCCACATAACAACATGATGCCACCAACCAACAAGGCATTTGAGGATCAATAATAAAATTCAATGCAAAAAAAAAACAACTCAACTAGAAACTGATTTCATAAATATTAAATCTGTCATTTACAAAATAAAGGTCACGTTTAAAATATAGACAAACTGAACATGAACTTTTTACATTTTTTTCCCCCCAGCCCAGACTCATGTGCAAAGCTGATTATAACAAAAAAAAAAAAAAGGACACTCATGTGTTCTTGCATACATTCCTGGAGTCTGCATATGGGTCAGTTTTCATCTTTGGACCGAATTCCTTTTTTTTCTTTCAGCCTCTGATGAAGACTAGCGTTTCAGCAGGCAGCACAGTGAACGGCTGGAACTTGAAGTCAGTGCCATTTATCATTTGCTACGGTAGTAGTCAGAAGCCAATCCAGTGAATAAACTGTGGGCAGCATCCTCTCAGTAACAATAAGCTCCGCTGCTTCTACATTCAAACAGCCTGAGTGGATGAAGTCAGCGGCGGATCTAAGGTCTCTTTCTCCGATGGTCAGCAGGTTTGACACAGACCCAGAAGGAGATGTAGTCCAACTTTAAAGTGCTTTGGTTTCAAAGGCTGTAGGTGTGGCAACATCCGGGTGTTGCAGCTTAATGGGGGTCACACTTGGCTCGTTGACATCTTCCGGTTCCACATGCCTCGTTTGGAGTGATAGTGGTGGAAAAAGTTCCTCAAATAAATTCTCTCCACTTCCAGTCCACCTTGGAGGATCCTGGAGCAGAGAGCAGCAGAGTGGGAACATAAAAACTTTTTATATCAGGAGAGTTAACACCACTTGTGATGAAGAGTTGAACTAAAGCATGCCTCCCTTCAAAAAGAAATAAGCTTAGTTCTTTGGGATGCAAAATAATTTAAACACTTAGGAGCAAAGCACAAAAACACGGCCCTTTTCAATTTATTACAAATATGACAGTTTAAAAGAAACTATACCTCTTAACCTACTCATCAGTAGGACAAGCTAGAACCTCATTTCTACGTCTCATTATGTGACACACTAAAACAAAGCAGTGCTTATGTGCAGATTTTGAATTTCTCAAAAGATTTCTACTGATAAAACTGTAAATAGAGCCTCTTTGCTCTATGAATACAGTTGCTCTTTTGCTGTATGTCTCTTCCAGTTTAGCATGTCTGGAGACAGAAGTGTTTTCCTACTCTTCTCAGCAAAATAGTTTATTGCATGTCAAATCAGATGGGAACAACAATTTTCAAATCTTGACATAGTTTCTCACTTAAATTTAGTTGTGGACTTTCAAGATGCTTTGATCTGTTCCATTGTTTATGGGGCTCGTCTTGCTGGAAGCCTAACCTCTGCCCCAGTTTTAAGCCTTCCACAGTAACTAATATTTCCCTGTGTACAGAGGCCTTGTATACAATTAGCTCTTTAGAGCGCCAATTGCAAAAAAAAAGTTGCCACAGAGACATGTTCCTTCCCCAGGCTGACTCTCTGTTGAAAACAATAGACAGCTTCTAGTGCATACAAAATGTTCACAGTTCTACATCGTTTGTTCCCCACATTAATTTTCTATCCACATGGTAGTATTTTTTTTTTCTTGAAATTCTACACACAATAGCAGCTGCATTTCAAATTTCAGGCCTCATGTTAAAGGCCTGCGAAAATTTGCATCAATCATCAATTAGTTTTTGATTTACAATAGCTGTCTAACACACTTAAAAAAATACTTTTATCATATTGTTATGATAATGTACTTGAGGGTAGATATCAATTTAACGCCCTCTATAATCATTAATGAGGGTTAACACAATTAAACTCTGAAAAAGTACAGCAGATCTTCTGACTAATTTTGGGAAATGTCTATTGACCTACTTTACATCTTAGTGGGCAAAACATGCAAACAAGCATTTTTCTAAGGTAAAGAAATGGAGAGTTAGCTTATCAAATACTGCAGAACTATTTCCCACAAAGTAGATTTGATTTTGTATTATTCCTATACAACTTTTTCAAATTTGCCTCAAACATCCACACGGCCAAAGCTGTGTTATTATCACACTTATACCTGTGGATTCAGACAACATCTGTACTCAGGTTGACACAGGAAACACTTTTCTACCTTTCAGGGCAAAAACAGCTACACCCAGCTATGTCTAATTTTCATAACACACATATTCATCATCCTCTGCTTAATCTAGCATATGTTTGACAGCAAAAACACAAATATAGAAAAGAAATGGAAAAAGAGAAGACATGAGATTAAACATTATCTAGAACAATCCTATAGAGTCCAAAAAAATTGAAAGAAGAGCAGACCTGTCAAGGAGCTCCCAGTCTTCTCCTCCCCATCGTTCTCTAAACTCCCTGGTGTTCATTCCTCCGATAGCATCCAGGTCAGATTTATAGATTCCCAGCAAACCGAAGCCATTCACTTCCCAGTAACCTAAAGGTACAGAAAGTTGATTAATTAGGGGAAAAGTCTTCTTTTTTAGTCTCCTTTTTTTTTTTTTTTTTTTTTTTTTTTTAGAAAAGATCTATATATATTTAGCTGCAATAAATGGATAAATTATTCTACTCTAAGATTATTTGGACACTATGCATTTAATGCACATCTTACCAAAGAGAAAAAAATGAAGCAACTTCCTAAAGGATGTTGTGAAAAGAGGTAACTCGTATGAAACAATGCAAAGATAAAACAACAAAGACTGAAGGACTTAAAGTAGCAGCTACACCCTGACATGTACAGTTCTGTGCTATAAATCTAAACATATAGATTCATTCATCTGGTTTCTAATCTAACTATTTGTTCTTAAACTGAGACATTTAATTACTACTCTGACCTTCCCACTTCTATTGGAAGTCTGATGACTTATCGGCAATTAGCTGGTCAACAAGAGGCGAGAAGATTTTATGATATGAAGAAATAATGAGACTATGTCAGGAAGAGGTTTAACCTAATGGTGTGAGAAAGGCAGCATCTACAATGAGGAACAGGAACAATAACATGATGTTTTGATAGACTGACAGGAATATAAAACAAAAACAGAAAACCTCTTTTAATTGTAGATTTTTAGTTTTGAGGCCTGTTTAAATACAATCTAAAAGGTGTGTAGAAGTGCTCCCTTCCCCTGTTTGTGCATAACTTTATAAACCGACATATTTTAATACATTTGCGAATTTAACATTTTTCTAATTTATAAAACTGCCACCACATTTAGAATTAGGGTGATGGAGAGGAGACCTTCTGATATTAAACTGTATCAGAATACTAGTAGAAACATACAAAAACCAGTTTAAAAAAATCCAATCAACAGTTTGGTTGCCTTTATCCCAATAAATTTGTTTCTTTAGTTCATAATGAATAATTACATTATCTTCAGACATTCTGATTTTTTTGGAAAATGTAAATAAAATACAGTTACATCACTTTTGAAGAGTTTTTGTACATAAAATAAAGAACAAAATCATTTGATATCATTTATTATGTCATATGTAGGGCAACAATTAACGATTATTTTGCTAATGGATAACACTGTTGATTATTTCTACATAAGCCAGTTAGGCTAATAATAAACAAATCTGAAATCAAACACGGCTCTATAAATCATTTTTGGTTAAAAAATGTTAACAATCTGAAACTAAAATGTTTCCTGAGGAGTTCTCGATAAAACATATGAAATGACAAAGAAATGTTTCCCCTAAATACAAAATGTATTTATTCATTAAATGGGTTTGGCTTAATGTTTGTCCTGAGTAAGTAGTTCTTTCACTAAATGGTGCGTTTTAGAGTCAGTATATTCCATTCAAAGATTATTGGAATACTAAATTAGTTGATGGTTGATTTAACAATACATTAATCATGATTATTCCTAATAATTGTTTCTTATATAACTTAAAGTGTGACAAAACTTAGGATTAGGTGGGCAACAGCTGTAAAAGTACCTTTTGAATGTTTTATCACGCTCATTTTTTCAGTACCCTTTTAAAGAGATAGTTGTGTTTTTTATGGTAAAAAACACAACATGACCTAAAACTAAAAAACTTTAACATATGCTTATTTGATTTAAATGCAATAGCCTTTTAATCACACTGTCGTTTGTATGTATTATTCATGCAAGCAAATTTATGTTCTGTGTATCTCAACACAGACGAAAACATTAATATTCATTACAGTTCATAGAAAACCTTAAGGCAGCTAAATTTTTTTTTACTTTTTTGTTTTTTTTGTGGATTCTACATTTAATACCCACATTTTTAAAACAGCTTTTATTCACTGCACAGAGATAATCACTTTTGGAGGAAATAAAGCTTAAATAATAGACAGCAGGTTTTCGAGATCCCACATAAACCCTCAGAGAATCAAGATTTTACATATTTTGTCTTTGTTTAATATCGGCTCTGAAATCTGCAGAAATGTATCACAGGAAAGGCCTTAAATGAACCCACTGCACCAAAACTACAAATGAAAGAGAACATCCACTGCAAAAATAAGATCCCAGAGTGTAAGGTATTTGTAACCACCTCTGGCCTCTAATGGTGTACTGCCACAGTTCAGTCTGAGGACTATCGGAGCAAAAGCCATGTAGCCCTCCACACAGTGCTTCCTGATCGTATCAGTAATTGAAGAAGGAAAGTGGATGTGGAGATCACAAAGGAAAACGATGCTGTGGTCATCCTGAGAAAAATATATGAGGGGAAAATTACATTCATGTTAATTCCATTCAGACATTTAAAAATTCAGCTTTATTTACTGAATTGTTGCGATTCTCACATCTATTAAATCGATTCCTGCTTGCAGACCAGCCGAGCGTTGAAAGTTCCCAGTCAGTTTCACATACTGGTACCTGTCAAACCAGCAAAGGCAGATTAAACTTCAATATTTTTCATGAAGAAAAGAAAATAATAAATAGACAAACACAAACCTGGGGAGTGAGGATTTCTGCAGGGCCTGCCGCACGTCCATGTCTGTGCTGTCGTAGTCTGTGATGATCAAGTTGAAGTTTGAATCTCCGGTTTGTCTGAACACTTCCTCCATATCTGTAATCAGCTGCTGCACCCATCGAGCTTGATTTTTGACTGGAGATTGAAATGAACAAAAATCGTAATGACGTATGGAGAATAAAAGACATCTATGGAAACTTTATGGTAAAGAAGAATCACTCCGATCACATCACTAATCTATACACCCCACTGCCTCAAGTAAATGTGTTACATTGTTGTATTTGGGGAAAAAAAAAAAAAGAGTGCATGTCACCAAAAATCAGATTTCATGAGTCTTGCAGTAAGAAAACCTCAGAAGATTTGGTTTACCAGGCACTATGAAATGAACGGTGGCGCCGGGATTCCAGCGAAACCCCACTGGGTTGCACAGAAGCAGTTGAGGCTGCGAGCGACGGTAGACAAAGTCTGGGCCCCACTGCTCACTGTGGTGAATCAGTGCATAGATGTATTGCGTCAGACGGAGCAGCTGGCCATTTGCATCCTTCAGCTCCAGCTCCAGGAGGTAGCGGCTTCCTCTGTACCCATCCACACGCTTTACGACGTTGATCACACGAATCAATGTGAATCGCCTGCATGCACGAAGACAAAATAATAACAGAGGTAAATAAGAATAGAAAAAAAAAAACAATAACTCTTAATCATCATCTTTTGCTCAGTTGGGCCCAGGTCGTGGGAGCAGCAATCTTAGCAGAGACTCCCAAACTTCCCCTTTAACAACACACCTCCTCCAGCTCTGCTGGGGAAGCCAGAGGTGTTCCCAGGTCAGCACCTAGGAGAGATATAGTCCCTCCATTGTGTCCTGGGTCGTCTCCTGGGTTTCCTCCTGGTGGGATGTCCCTAGGGAGGCGCCCTCAGGACTTCTGGAGCAGATGACTGAGCCACCTCAGCTGACTCCTCTCCATGTGGAGGAGAAGCGGTTGGAGTCCAGCATCCACCAGGAGCAGGTTGACTTAATGGCAGCAATACGTACCAAACTCCTGCTTCTACAGCAACTGCATGGCCGTTGATTAAGGGCCCTTGACTCTGTACTCCTGGAGCATCTTCTACAGGGAACCACAGGGGACACGGTCGAATGCCTTCACCGGGTTCATAAAGCAGATCTGGAGTAATTGGGCACAATCCCATGAACATTCAAGCACACTGCAGAGGGTGTAGAGCTGGTCGAACACCAACACTGCTCCTGAAGCCGAGGTTTGACAAGCGGTCAGACTCTCCGCTCCAACAACCTGCCATAGGCTGAGAAATGTGATCCCCCTATAGTTGGAACACACCGTCCGATCCCCCCTCTTATGGAGGGGAACCATCACCTCAGCCTTCCAGTCCAGAAGGAATGTCTGGACTGGAAGGCTGAAGAGGCGTGTCAGCCACCATCGTCCGACAAAACAACCAGAGATCTAAGGTACTAGAGGTAGATTTTTTTTTTTTTTTTTTTTGAGCTGTTTTCGGCACTAGTGGCTCGTTTTTTTGACAGTAGGCTGACAGGAAAGGGGGTATGAGAGAGGGGGGGAGACATGCGGGAAAGGACCACAAGCCGGATTAGAACCTGGGTCGCCCGCGTTGAGGACTAAGGCCTCCGTACATGGGTCGTGCGCGCTAACCACTGCGCCACCTGCACGCCCTCTAGAGGTAGATTTTAACCACCCTCAAAGCCTTGCCACCGTGGAGTTTCTTGACAATCATAATTGATCTCTATGATTCAAAACTTTTACTTTGTATGCATCTCATTTAATGCTTGCTCTAAGGATATTTTATCTTTTTGTTTTTTACTTTAAAGTTCTATGTACAAACAGTCAAATCAATGCTCACCCGTTGTGTTTCGCATTAAGATGATCCATGAAGGCATAAACCACAGTCAGAGCATCGCTGGGGTTCAGCAGCATGTTTCCAGAGACGTTGCAGTTCAGGTCGATCCAGTCAGAGCGTTGCGACTGGAGGTCCAGTTGGTCCACCTGGAAGGTTTGGTTCCAGTTGACCTGAGCATCGAATACCGGCGCTGGAGTCTGATCCTCCTCATCTGGATCAATAGGTAAGTCTCCTTGCTGCTCCCACATGGAGTCTCCATCTCCCTGTGCTGTGTTTGTTCTGCTTTCAGTCCTGACCTGATCAGTGTCTTCCTCCCCCATGTTACTCCTCTCCCCCCTAAAATACGTCAACTTTTTATCTTTTTTTCTTCTATCATTAATTTTATCGGTACTGATGCGATTGTCTAGATCTTGCTGTAGAGGCTTATTTAGCTCTATCTCCTTTTTCCTGAGGGCTTTTCTGGGATCAGTTTCCACTTCATTTGATTGTAGGATAAACTCTTTGCCATCTCTGCTTGGAGTGGTAGAATAGCTGTTGATGCCTGGATGAAATGCCTTTCTATCTGGAAGCTTCTGCTTTTTGGTGGTTTTCTGAGGCCCAGCAGCATCCCTGTCCTGGTTTTCAAACTGAGGGTCTCTGATTTGAGTATGGTTTGTTTTTCGAGCTCTCCGGAGTGGCCGCTGTCTGGGGCCATGTTTCTGTGGCAGAATGGCTGGTTGTTGCTTTATTTTAATCTCTTTGCCAACAAGCACTGGGGAATTAGTTTGCTCTGGTTTGACAGCAGCTTTGACTTTCTGGTTCTTTGCTAGTCTAACCTTTCTTTTTGCTGATTCTCTTTTTTCAATGAAGCCTTCTTGTTTTTCTTCAGTCCTGTTTTGGTGCATATTTTGCTTTAAGACCTGCTTAGGTGCGTTTCCTGGATCTTTTTGAGTTTTGGAAATACCAGCCCTTTCTTTTCTTTTCTCAAAGTCCCTTATATGTCCTCTCTCATCAGGGGATTTTTCCAGTGTCTCATTAGCGTCCTGTTCAACAAAGAAGAGTTTGCGTCTATGGTCCTTCCCATAATTATCATAATCATCTCCATAGTCTGGGTCCATGTCGTTTTTCATCTGGTCGATCCTTGTTTCTTTTCTGTCCTCGTTGGCATCATTGTCATCCTCCTGCTCCTCCATGACAGAATTCCTACTCTGCAAACCAAAATCTGGTATTCACCAAAAGCAAGGTCAGAAAAATGAATATTCTGTTTGTTTAAGCAATTTAATGTATGAAGAGAAAAGAAGCAAAGTACCTCTGCCTGCGTTTCCATTTCTGTGTGGATCTTGGCGGTCAAATCTCATATATCTAGAAAAGCCATACCTGGTAGAAACAAACCAATTATTTAAACAGACACTGACCAGCAAACAGTGGAGATAAACTTAATGTAGAGGTTAAAATTGTATTCCTTGGTTCAGAGAATTTTGCCATAAAAAAGGGACACAGATTCAGGTTTCTCAATAAATCAGAAAAATCACATAAAGCTCATTTACTTCATTAATGCCTATATAATTGTTCATTTTTTTACATAGTTCTTTAAGCACTCCATGCTTAGTGAGTCTTTCTAACATTTTGTACAGAATGATTGAAATAAATGAGCTGTTTTTTGATGATCTGATTAACTGAGATGCACCTGTTTCATGATTTCTGACAAGAGTCTCACATCTTCTTGTAGTAGGAGCTCTCAGGGTAGAAGCAGGTGTTTTCTCTCTCCATGTGAGTGAGCCGGGTGTAGTCATTCGGGTAGATATAGGACATATGGACCTATGGAAATTAAATTAAATACTATAAACCAATGAAAAACACAGATCACACAGTTTATGACCACATAGACATGACTGGTCGAGTTCTAGTATTCATTTCTATAGTTCTTTTTGATAGTAGTAACTGTCTCATCTATCTCCTCGAGAGGTGTAACGTCTTCTAGAAAACGTAAAATCCAGTTGCCTAAACTGAACTTTCCAAGCTTGACCATAACCTGGATGACTGAGAACCTTCACAGATATAGTATAATTGTTTCAATGGATCCCTCCACAGCTGCAGCCGTGGATTTCAGTTCAACTTCCAGCCAACAGCGTTGTTGCTATGCCACCATGAACCACATAATAAAGAAATCTGAAAATCTATGGAGCAGATAGATGCTCCTTTTTCCCCACAGGCCATTTTAGCGGATTCATGTTATTAAAAATAGATTGTTACCGCCATGTAATTCACAAAGCATATGTGGTTTTCTGAATACTGAAATTAAATTGCTGTTTGCCCTGCTCTGTTTATGGTGCTCCTCATTATTAATGCTGTCACTCTTTTCTCTGCACTTCCTCAGTGAAATCCTTCTCATTTCTCTTTATTCATTGCTAATCATCGCATTTTAGCCCTAGTTGTCTCCCTCCTTACTACCTCGTGAGAAGGCATTAAAACAGACAGCGTGTGACGGAACCCCCCTGCCCCCCCCATGCAGTCAGTCTAATTTGAACACAGCTACTATAAACTGCATAAAGACATACAAACTGCAGTCCTTGGTAACGAAGCAGAGGAAAGTCTTTGATAGTGTAGGTGGGGTTGTATGTGCAGTCAGGAAGAACGCCTTGGAGGAACTTGCTGTTAATCAGATGGACTGCAAAACAAACAATATGCAGATATGCGTCATGATTATATTTTGCTTTGTTGGTGGGAGGAAACAACTTGCTCAACACTCGCTTCCGGGACGATAGGAAATGAAGCCATTAAGCGACGTCTCTCACCTTGGTAGAGCATGTCTCTCGGGTCTTCCCTCAGCATATCTGCTGCAGGGCTGCGCAGCTTTGTGGGAGTGTTCTGGTGGCTCGCAGCAGTCTGTGGTATGTGGGCAACTTCGCTCAGCAGCAAGTCAGACTCATCTGCAGCATGAATATGGGAAATGGGTCATGTTTTCTGTGACTTGCAAATTGTCATTCACTAAACAAAACCAAGCGTGGGTCATTTCTAAACCGAGCTGGTGATGCACAAATATTCACCATCTGAATGAATTTCTCATGCACCTGCAATGATGAGGTACTTACCGGCATAAAGAGAGATGTGCTTGGATTCAATAACCTTGAATTCAAAGCTGTGGTCCAACAGTTTCCACTTGGGATTAAAAAAGAAGGAAAAATTCAACTTTAATACCTATAGTTAAAGGAACCAGTTTGTCTTGTTTCTTAGAAAGCATTGATATTGATCTGAGTGCAGCATACTTACAGCCACCTCCACATGGTCAGTCCCTTTGTCGTTTTGCTTGTGGATAACTTCAAAAAAGTATCTCTTCCGAGAAGAAAGTCTGTAATATAAGCAGGTTTCTTTGTTGTTTTTTTTAATGTTGTGATAAAAATCACAGAAAAATAAACCTTCTTGAGAGAGCCTTTATCTAACAGCCTTAGCTGAAAATTCGTTTTCTTCTAAAAAGCCACCGCATGTTTACCATCAGATTAGAATCTATCGCTCTGTTTGTGTCATGACCTCTCGGAGTCAATCGAGTATATGTCTGTCTGCTTTTATGCACGAATCAAGCAACTTCTCTAAATTAATAAAACGTGAAAACATTGAAGGTCAGCTTTATTAGAATATTTTAAACCTTTTACACTTATGATATAAATGTTTTCTACAAAAATGACTCAATCTTTTACAGCCACGGAAAATATATATGTAGATCTCATGACTCAATAGCTTGTTGAACTCTGTTTAGCAGAAATAGCTCAAGTATTTTCTGCAGGACTATGAGCCTCTTGCTGTTTTGAAGGAATTCTGACTCACCCTTCTTCAGATTGTTTCAGGTTATTGAGGTTTTCGGTTATCGTTTCTGCAGAGTTCTCTTCATGTGGGACCAAAGTTTTTTTTAGTCATCTTGAGCTCTAGACTTTAACTGGATCACTTGGATTTTTACTGCTGTTCTACTGTCAATTTTCCCCTCTTTGGGTTCATTGTTCTCTTACTTGGACTCCTTTGGCCCAACTTTAGCTGTCAAACAGATAGCTTCACATGCAGCTCAGTGCTACTTTGACTCACAGAGGTTTCAATGTTGGCTTATTGACTTTAGAGAGTGCAGGTCCCACCACTTGGACAAAAAGCACAAAAGACTGTCTCTTCTTTCATGCTTAACACTCAGAATAAGAAGTTTGTGTAATTATGTTAAGCGCATTGCATGAAACTGGTTCAACATCTACAAACCTTGCAATCCTTAGTCGCAAGGACATAGTTTTAAGAAGTTTGAAAGGGTTTAAGAAGTTTGCAAGGATTTCCCTTTCCAAATTTTCCCTACCAAACAAGTTCCACTTGTTAAGTCAGCTTTTAACTGCTATGATAAAATGAAACATGCCGCTTTAAACCTGTGAAGCCTGATATGTGGCCCCTTTGATGCAATTTCTCTGAACAGCAACAGATCTGTGGTTAAATTTGCAATGATGGTTACTTCTGAGAATGTTCTGATTGCCTTCCTAACTCATGGGCTACAAATTGTTTAGACATGGCCTTTTCACCCTCCCCAAACTGTTTGTACAGCCTTTTCCAATCTGGATTAATTCAACTGGTGATGTAGAATCTGGATTTGCATAAAAACGTTTTACATTAAGGCTTTTATTCAATTTTCTAATCATGAAACATGCACTGTAGATCTTTTTTAAATTGCTTGTTTAAGCCTATTAGGTGCCTAGGTTATTTTTTGTCTTTATAAAGAAAAGGATGATTTATTCTCAAGACTTTTAGCTTTACTATTGAAGTCTATAATAAACCTTATCCTGTCTGGGGCACTTTCAGTACCTGATGTAGAGATATTCTGCTCCTACTCATTGCCATCTACTCTGGGAGCAGTTTAACATATTGTAAATCTTAAGTTAGACAGTTTTGGATTAATGATCACATTGACTTCAAAGGACTTGCTAACCACAGTTTTCAGACAAGCAGATTTAAAATGACATTTACAACATTAGTTATTCAATGTTTGTACCATTGTGTAATAATTACTGAATTTCTTCTCTGTTGTTGGCGTTAACCCATCAGACTGGTACAGATTGAGCATTTCCTGCACAGACATGCTACACCTACACTGTCTTATATATCCCCAGTATATTTTGTTGTGTCTGTACCAATAAGGTAATGGTGAGGTAGAACTTTTGTAGTTATTTTTAAGCCCTTTTTATGCAGCCAATGTGACTGTAGAATATAAATATCTGACTCAGAAGTTCAAGCAGACTATCTGAGGTTTGCTTATGAGTTAGCTGATAATGTGACTGGACAGAGAAAATGTTGATAACATGATCTGGTCAAAACACAACTGTTCAGTCTGAATGTATATGTAAAAAAAAAAGGTGAAACTGATACAATGGTTCATTTTAGCTCAATGAGTTACACAGATTTAGCTTTCTGATACCTTTTCTTGCAACATCTTTTGAGGTGGAGGTAATTTTTTTTCCTACAACAAGCTCTTATCAGATTAAAACTTAAGGGTGCAGGAAGAACTGGTTGGTATGAGAAGGATAAAGATTGATCTAAGTAAAGACTTGATTTTATTATTTCCTGGCACAGTTGGGGTAAATGCCTCAACTATCAGAAGTAAGCTTTTAAAATGTCACAAGAAGATTGCTTGATTCTTACAATGTAAAAAACAGGCTAGTAAAATAAAACCTCATGCAACAACTGCAAAGAAACTAAACCGAATTTCTAGTGCAGAAGGACATTGTCAATGAACAGCACTTTGAATTGTCTTACCGTTGAAATGTACAATATAAATAAACCTGCCTTGGCTTCGCATTAAATCAATACACCAGTAGAGGCTAGATCGATCTGTCAGTGGGGCATTGTATCAGCCATTCATGAATTTTTACTACAAGTTGGGACAAAATGGAAACTTATGTGAGGAAGACAGAGGTGTTAATTGAAGTAGCAAACTGATCAGGGGCTGCTTAGATTTCCAGAGTTGCATCTTATTAGAATAAAAAGTAACAAAATAATAGAGATAAATATCAGCACATATCTATTTTTACAGTGTTGAGCGTGGTGGTTAGGTGATGATAATTTTAGCTTCTGTCACAGTCACTGCAAAGAATCATCTTGGAACAATTGTGCATAAAAGCTGAAGCCAAAGGCTACTATGGCAAAGCATTAATATTTAATTATATCCTCAACTGAAATATCAAAACACAGAGTTTTATGATTTGCTCGAACTGGATCGAATCCCTTTTATGGGATTCGGTCCAAATAATGTTGGTGTTCATATTTCAATCTTCTTCGGATCAGTTTCCGAGTAAAGACTTTTATCTCGATTTGCAGTTATTCCGATTTAAAATTGAAAGCGTTCATATGCTTATAATTTTTTTTTTCTTTATATTTTAATTCCCAAGATGTGAAAGAGGACTTGTTTTGCATGACTGCACATAATTTTATTTTCTTTGCATTACATGTTAGATGTATCCTCACTTTCATTTTTATAACATAAAGGTGTTTAAACACCAAGCAGCTGCACGAATAGAAAGAGTGTGAATGTGCAGGTGAAGCGTTTCAGTCACCTAGGACATGGGGAATCGAAAAGAGGTTAAAAAACAATATAAGAGGACTTTTCTTCTTGTTGTTAAAGGTTATTTTGCTCTCCGTTCAAATAAATTCCTCATCTTAAAGTTAACACCAGGCTTTAAGCTGTTTGAGAAAAGCTTCTGCACCTTAAAACTCAAATACAGATTAAACTCCTCGAAACAATCAAGCATTGTTTCTTTCATGGTTAGGGTGTTAATAATACATTTAGCAAAAATCTCTGGATTATGTCAGAATATTCTATGAAGAATAGTTAAGTTATTAGAAAATTTGCAAATAGAGAAAATTGAAAAAAATGAAACATTTTGGGACATTTTCTGAAAACGTCCCAAAAGAGATGTGACAGAAACCAGCAGAATGAGTGAGTTGGAAATGTTACTGAGGAAAACTATTCTTTTTCTTTGATTGCATGAACAAAAACACTGCAGTGTGTACTCACCTAACTGGTCCGGAGGTCTGACTGGCATATTTCTCAAACTCCCCTGGGGCCGTCCACTCTGAGCCAGTCTGGGGATAAAAGAAAAAAACAAAGCATGTGCAAACGTGCCTCAGGGACTACTTTGATGAAATGCGCTATCAAACTAGAAGGCACCAGAAAACCTTACCTTTCCAACCCAGGCCAGCAGCTGCACGTTGCGAGGGGAGTGATCTGTGCTGAGCCAAAACTCTGAGTTGTCATCAGAGCTGACAGCAAACACAAAGTCTCCTGACAGAAGAGGAACAATAAAGGGATAAAAGGGGGAGGGGGTGTTAATATGGGGTACAAAAAGAAGTAGAGGGTGTCATGTTGAAAATGGTAAAATTTTTAAAAAAGCTATTGTTAAGAGCGTACCCTCAGCGTATGGATGTAGATATCCAAATATCCTGAGGCCATAGTTGGTCCACTGGGGAGAAACTGCAAGTTTCTGGACTGTGGTCCTGGACTGGAAAACAGAATAACAAGAAACAGTAGATCAGACTTGCTGTTGGCTCAAAGTAGGATGAGAAGAGAACTTTGCACATGGATGTTGAATGCACCCTGATGAAAAACATGAGTGTGTTTGTCCACACTGTAGTGTTCAGGAATCCTTGATAAACACCATGGAATTGAAAAACACACAAACTTTTTTTTCAGACTTTAATAGGTCTGAATGTGATATCTCAGATTTTCTGATGGTAGACAAAACTCTTTAGTCCAAACATTCCTTTGAATCAATGATTAAATTCATCAATTTTTAAACCAGAAGATATGATTTCACTAAACTCCAGAAAAGTCTCATAAGGGTCCTTAAATATTTGTACAGTTAGCAATCTGAGTGTTGAGTTTTGGAAAATATAATAAAAAAAAAAAAATGCAGTATTTTCTATATTGTCCTTGTAGATTAAATAGAACATAGTGCAGGGTCTCCCCCCATCCACCCCAAGAAAACTGCCCTTTATTTACCCCCATCAATCTGTTCATTAGCCCTCTTCCTGGAGAAGAAGCTACGGAGAATGAAGCTGTTGCTACCATATTTAATTATTAAATAATCTATTTACATGATATGCAATGTCAGCATTTCGCCCAACATATAATTTTATCCTCTGTGTGGCTGAAAGCTAGAGATTGACTGGTACAGGTTTTTTTCAGCCAATGCTGATAATTACTATGACATCAGTCTAACGGATTTCTTATATCTCCTACTACTTTTTGGGGGGCTGATTCTTTAGCCTGATATGTCCTTCTCTTCCTCCATTTATATGATAAAAAGCACTAAAAATGCACTAATGCTGCTTGACCCCCCTTTTGTTTTCGGTAATGCTTTCGTTCCCCCTTAATCCCTAAAACCAATCTGACCTTTCTAAACAGTTGAACAAACAAAAGTCAACAGCAGTGAGTTACATATTGCAATCAAATAAACTACCATGTACAAACTCTAAAACTATCACCTTTAAAATGAAATTATTTTAGGTTCATTGATTATTCTACCATGTAACAGATTGCAAAATTGCCTTTAATAAATAAATGAATGAATAAAAGCTCAAACTCCATCATTTATTCAATTTACGCCCCCTGCAGTTACGCTATTATCAGCCAAACATATCATCTAGCTGATTTATTAATCTACCACTACTTATGGTAAAATTAAATAAGAATTTTTATGGCTTTCTTCTTGAAGCTCTTTTAATACGAACGAATGTGCTCATCTCAGTGGTTTCTGCTATGGCAGGCATGGATCTCTGTTACTCTTACAAATTGACTGCTCTTTAAAATGAATAAAATCCTCACTTTATGTGTTCCATGGTCTACCCAGTATTCTCTAACCTCTGACAAATAGAACAGCTCAATCTACAATGAGATTAAAAAGGATCAATTATACCATCCTTTATTATTTATATGCATGTAGCAAAAAGATTGTCAGGAACTGTCAGTTGGGTTTTAAAGTAAGGAAAAATATATATATTTTAAAAAAGTAAATAAATAAGTAAAATGAATATTTTTCCATATAATCAAATTTATTAAAAATAAATCTTAAAAAAAAAGAACTGAAGAAAAGCTTTGCATTTAGAGATATTACTCAGTTCTTAATCCTTTTTAACAAAAATTCTGAAAAGCCGCTATGAAAGATCACAGGAAATTATTTCCAGAATTGCAAGCTGCAAACACTAAAATATCCCAATAACATATAATAAGGTCTGAGGTAGTAATACTTTAGGAAGGAACCTGAATGCACCCAGTAACTGTTAATTTATATAAACTGCTGCACATCTAGCACAACACAAACATAAAACAACAGAACTACAAGAACTGAGGCAGAAAGTGAACAGGAAATGTTGCCAGTAAAAACAAACTTGTTAAGGAAGCTCTACTGGAATTGTCACATGACACACATGCCATAACATGTTAAACAGGTTACTGAAGAGATTAAGTGATAACAGATCTACTTACATGTGGATACAATGGATAGTGCAGGTTCTTACGCAGCTCTGTTGTAGAAGTGCCGCACCAGTCCTCAAACACATGGAGATTGGCCTGCCCCTTAAACTGTAGGGTGAGCAGAAAGAGACATATATGAACACGGCATTGTGTTTGCTGCAGCAAGACAGATCACCAGTCAGTCTCAGCGCTTTCACAAACTAAAACCAACAAACAAACACTTCCTTAGATGGTGCTCCACAGCACAATAGAAGTGGATTTTAAACCCTTTCCGGCTTATAAACACATAGAGGTTATTTTAAAGGGTAAGCCAAAGTAAATGATTAAAAAACATGATGCAAGACATCTATTGTTGTATATTTGTGTCAGAAAATTCAAAACATTAAAGAGACATTATGTAAGCTTTTACTGAAATATATCTTTAAAACCCCCTTTTTATTTAACCTTTTACGACTAAAACATTGTTTGATAAGCAAACTGACATCTCAGTAGTTTAACACCGATGAATCCATAAGCCTGCAACCTAATTTTCTTTATTTATTTAGTTCGGGTCAGACGTTCTTGCACTGTGTGGCAGATGTTATGTCAAGCATGTCCACGTTCAATGGGTCCAACCTAGCAAGCAATCAAAACGTTATATATTTATGATGCATTTTGTGGATATTAAGAAGCGACCGGCATCCAGCTCAGCTCAGATACCAATGGCAACTACGGGTAAGGTGAGTCAAAACAAACACTTAAAGTATGAACACGAGTAAGAGAATGAGCAAAAGAGGGCTGCAGTTCTGCGTTTTGGCCACAGGTGGCAGTATCATTAGAAAACTCCCTCTTTAAACATGAAGTAGCTATGGATGTAGAAGGGTTTCAATGTTACGCTGGGAGATCCAACCTTGGATAGTCTTAATTGAATAGTCGGGTTAAAAAAAAAAACACAAAGAGGGAGTACGGATGAAAAGTGATTGTCAAATTTCCCTTTTTAACTTTTCATTTCACAGTCAGCAGGAAGAAGAAATGCTACGTTCCCATAATAAATCTGCTGGGTTTCAGTAGAGGCCCAGATGTCCTGTAAACATACACCTCTGTGACATCTGCCAAAGGGGTCATGTCATCTGATCCTTCAGCGCGTCGATCACAGAGCAGGGACAAGACACTGGGACTGAGAGCCAAATCAGGATATGTGGTCAATCCGGTTTCATTAGAGTTGAAGCCAAACAATTGTCTTCCACCAGTAGAGTTAGAAAAAGCTTAGCATAGGATAAGGTTTCACCTCATTAGTATTACCAATGCAGAATGTTTATGGTTAGATATTTCATGCTAAGGTTCAAAGGGCTTATTGCTCAGAGTGTGTGTGTGTGTGGGGGGGGGACTCATTGATTGAAGTGTGAAGTTCTAGGTTCATTTCTTTCAGCTACGATTCTGTTAAAACTTTCCCTCTGTTTGCTGACCTGCTAACACTGTTGCTTTGATCTCACAGTAAGCTCCTCAACATAATCTGAAATCAAAACTTCCTGTATGCAGGGATCTCTAAACCAGCACAGTTTATGACTTACAGTAAATAGAATAACATTTTATGACTCAAAGCAATGCTGTCAGACATGGGAGGTAGAAAGGAGTTATGTAAAGCCTGAGACATACAGGTATTATTGGTGTGACAGGTGTGGCTAGGGTGGAGACATGCTCTGTAATAGCTTCTACCTTAACCTATACATGGACTGTGTTGGTTTGGGTGGTGTATTAAATTTCACTGCACTCTTCTTCATCTTTGATTCACATTTTTTTAGTAAATAAAAAAGTCAAATCTGTTACTTTTGGTTTTAAACTTGCTGTTAAATCTTAATCATTTTAGAAACAGGTTCAGACCGGGCTGTGAATTGCTCAGAACCCTCAAATTAACAGAGGATATACTTGCCTTTTACCTTGAATTCACACACACATCGCCATTGAATATTTTAAGTTTCAAGAATTAGGTGAGGATTTCTGTCATGGATCCACTTGTTCAAACTTATAAACTATTCTTTAAATTTTACTGCAGAAGAACCTGTGTAAATAAATGATGGGATATTACATTAAACATCTGGAAACAATAATTTAAAAACCTACGGAGTTTTCAAAAGCTGAGGTGAAAAATAATTTAAATTTACTGATTAAAAAAATCATTAAAAACCCTTAAATGCATAAAGAAAAATTAAAAGCTCTGCAGTTTTAAAAAGAGTATCCATCCAAAGCTTTTAAAGCTAAAAAAAAGGGTCAAAGTCAAGTTTCCTTTTGTTTTCAAACATAGGTTTTAGCAGTTTTAAAACTCATACATTAGCCATTAATCTTTAGGGATAGCAGAACATCAGGAAAACATGCAACTACCATACTACCAACTACAGCGATTATATTGATTAAAAATAACCAAAACCTTGCTCAACTGTTCATAACATTGTCTCCTCTGTTCCTTGTAATTTTCAGCATTTCAGAAACTAAAATGTATATCTGGTGTGTGGGTATAGAGGGGGAGTAACGCTTTAATCTGCAGGGCAAAAATAGTACTCGTATGCAGAATTTGACTGCATACAGCTCGAATAATAATAGTAATGTTAGAAAAATTTCAGGGAAATGCTGATGAGTGGCTGCAGTGCAGAGGCAGATACAGGGTGAAAGAGCTTTAGGGAAGTTGGCTTAAATAAGTCTTAAATTTAACACCAGCAGCCATCTCCTCAACACAAGCATATCTACTTATATCAAGCATGGAAGACATTAGTTTTTTACTCTAAATATAGGAATGAAGAAAGCCCAGAAATGGCAACAAGAGCACATAGGAATTTAGTCATCATAACTATTTTGTGCCTATTAAACACATTTAGTTTGAAAAATGTTCTTTCCTTGCTGTTAATCAAAATAGCAACAGTTGTATGAAAAAATGTTTCAGAAAAATAATGATTTGATAATATCTTCCACATCCCTCTTTTAATATTTCCCTCAAAAAACTTATTGTAATACAAAGTTTATGCCCTTAAGAGCATAAACTTTAGCACCTACAGTACCAGTGCAGACATTTTAATCCACAATTTATTTCCCATTTCAAGTCTGGTTTACTCTGGAAACAATGTTGATCAACATGCTGCCACTTTCTAAAAAAAAAAAAAAATCCTACTTGAACGATTAAAGATTCAAAAAAAGTTTCTTTCTGTTTAACTAAATGCAGCACAAGATATTCTGCATTTTCTGTGGTTTATAACAAGGGGGGAGGTTTATCTCTTCTTATTGCGTTTAAACACTGAAGCTACTGTGACAAAAAATCAAATGCTTCCATCCACGTATACCTGACAATGACAAATATATTGAAATATCTTTTAAAAGGTATCAGGCCATTCCAATTATTTTCCCCCATCTTTAAAAGCAACATTTTACTGTATTAATTATTTATTTTAAAGGATAAACCATTGAAATCTGACTGACTGAGGATATGCAAAACAAAAAACAAACAAAAAAAGTGCATGCAAAGCAAAACACAATAAACGGAAGTCTTGCAACAAACTGTGGCTGTGTTGGTAAGTAAAGCCAGAAATGACAACAGCTCCCATCATACATGAAACATGAGGTGAAGCAGCTGGCTGAAGTTCATTCCTGCTTAAAATAGGGGAAATCTGATAAGCATGATAACACAAAGCAGTGGAAGCTGCTGCAGACCTTTGCAGGAACGACACTGTAAACAGGGAAATGCACTGCGCTGGGAGTAAACCGGGCAAGTCCTGACAGGTGATCCAGGGTTCAAAGAAGGTTAGGTGGAGCACTGAAGCATGCAAGACATCTACACCCATCAACCCACACAAACCTCTGGTTTCCATGTTTGCGGAGTGAAGCTGGACATCCAAGCACCTGAGTCCTCCACCCAATCTGGCTGATCGCCTCTTCTAACCTAGAAAAGGCATGAAGTCTGGTTTAGCTGAAGCTCGCTGTCTTCTATTCCTGCTTTAAACAGACATAAAGCCCCCAGCCACTCCAATTCAATCCACTTACCTTTTGATTCAGAACAGCTCTCCTGAGGTTGTTGCTGTCAGGATTCACACCTAAAGAAAAAAACAGAGAAACCATCAGACCAAAGCAGGTGTGTAGGGTTTGTTCCACTGTTACCTGGCAATCTGCTTTTTCTCTAAAGGCTACTAAAGAGGGAACACTCCACCAAATAATACGAGGAACTGTAGATTTGAGGATTTTATTTTAATCCAATCTAAAAAATCTGCTAGACATGACTCAGATATGTAATAACCGGCGGTATAAGTATGTGTATGCCAATAAATAGGTCTGTTAATGTGTTTGTGTGGACAGGTTCTGGTCTTAAAAATGAAAATATCAAGAAAAAGTTGATTTATTTTAGTAAATTCCTTCCAAAAGTAAGACTTGAACATTATATCAATTCTTTACATACAGACTTATATTTTTAGCAGTGTTTATTTCTTAGAATTTTGGTGATTACAGCTGACAACTAATGAGAACTAAAATTTTTGTATTTTAAGAATACTACGATATCGTGAAAGTTGTTGAAGACAGCTGGGACCACATCCCCACCAGCTAAATAAGTTAAAACACATGCAAAGGCCTCTGAACGGTCTCTCCGTCTAGTTCTGTAGGCAACACAAACATGAAGAAAAAAGACTGATGTAACATTTGACCAAATGACAGCCATTCACACTTGCACAGAGAGGGCAAGACAGAAAAGATGTGGTAGAAAAAAAAACATAGAAGCAGTGGGGATAACCACATCCTAGAGAGGACTGTTAAACAAAAACTATTTTAAAATGTGGGGGAGATTCAAAAAGAGTGGACTGCAACTGTAATCAATGGTTCAAGAACCACCAAGCACAGATGCATGCAAGACATGGAACGATTTAGGTTGTATTACTTGTGTCAAGCCACTCTTGAACAACAGAGGACTAGACAACAACATCTAGAGGGTCTCACCTGTGCTAATAGAAAAAAATGACTGGACTGCTGCTGAGTGATCCAGAGCTATGTTCTTTGATGAAAGTACATTTAGCATTTCCTTTGGAAATAAAGGTACCAGAATCCAAAGGAAGGAAAAAGGCGAAAAGAATCCATATTTTTGAGGTTGGGTGTAACGTTTCAACAGTTAGTGATGGTTTGGGAGGTCCTTGTCATCTCAAACTAAGCCATGTCATGGGGTGTCATGCTGCTGGTGTTGGTTGACTGTGTTTTTTGAAGTCAAGGTTTAAAAGAGGCGTCTACCATGAAGCTTAAGCACTCTTCATGCTTTCTGCAAGAGACCAACTTTATGGAGATGCAGATTACATTTTCCAGTTGGATATGGCACCTGCACACAGTGACAAAACCACCACTACCTTGTTTAAGGACGACCTTGTCCTCTTTTTTAATGCCCAGCAAACCTCACCGGACCTCAACTTCGGAACCAATAACGCAGAAAAGTTGAAGGCTCTAAGTTTCCGAGACACTGGATTTAGAGTTTTTACTAATTTTCAGTCCCAATCATCAAAATTTAACAAATAAACTGTTAAAATGTACGTCTGTATGTAATGAAAGGATATAAAATACAAGTTTTATCTTTGGTGGGAATTACTGAAATAAATCAACTGTTTCCTGATATTTTAATTACATGACAGCACCAGTATCTGTGGGGTCTGAGTAGAAAGTAAGCTGTTGTGCTCAGCTTTATTCTGTTATTGTATTATTATATGCATTGTGTTATCTTCCCAGAGACAACAGATACAAAAGAGCTTATACTATAATCTGTTACAGTGAGATTTAGAAATACTATATTGAAGACATGTATTTATAGTTTTCCTTAAATTAACACAAAACTAAAACAAAAACAGGAATTTATACATAATGTATGATTGAGTAACTGTTTTCCAAGTAAAACATCCAGCAGCAATCACAGACTGAGCTCAGTATTTGGAGCAGATTTACATTTACTGTCTGTTTTATACTTTAAGCCCCATTTCTTAAGCATTTAGTCGATAAATGGATCTTTATTAAGTCTTACTCTGTTCATACTTAAAACTGAAGACATCTGAATGTCAGTCAGTTCATTTCCAAACTACCATCTCAAGAGTTAAAGAAAAGTATTTGGTGCTTTTTTGGCAAGTCGGGTGTAAAGCATTATCTCCACTGACCTTCTCCATAATTTCTAAAATTATAGGGCAGAGTGTTTTTCAAAATAGGACCTCAATGTTTGGATTTTTTTATGACTTTGTGGTAAGGCAGAGTGAGCTGGGATTAAAGTCCCTGTGAAGGTCTATCATTACCACCAGGGTGGAGATCTCCAAATACACACCCTTAAAATGTGGAGGCCAATGTGACATCATGAGTAACTCTGGAATGTTGATCAAAAAAGAGAAAAGTATTTCCATGCAGACTTATACTTTTTATTGTGTACTATACACATAATAGTAATACTTCTTCTATGGTGCTGTCTTTTATGGCATAAGCTTCTGTTAATTATCAAGTCCAATGGTTATAAACAGTGTTTTCTCTGAAAGGTGTGTATTTGTCTGCATGGGGAAGCCCCGACACATGCAGTATGAATTAGTTGTGGCTCCTTTTTAAGCAGGGAGTATACATTTGATTCTCCTTTGTTCAAAGGGAACATAAATGTTTTCAAATCTGTCCCAATTCATTTTGGAGCATGGAAACAGAAAAATGATCAATGCTAGAAAGAAATAAATAAATAGCAGAAATCCCAATCATCATATCTTGAAACAGATCAGAGCCCCTTTCCTTCACCAGGGGAGCCAATAAATATGAAGTCTGCTGCAGTTTATTCATAAAAATCGATTCTATGTTTTAGAACAGAGCTGCTGGGTACAACATGTTTCTGGAAGGTGATTCTATTCCCTGTTTTGTTTAAAAAAAAGATCGTCTACAACTGTGTTTCGGTAGACAAGCCTTGTGGAAAATTTTCTATGCACAGCAAGTCGTGAGCTGTGTAGGTTTCCTGGTTAATGATCATACCCTCAGACTCAAAGAATTAACCATCATTGGCAAAGCCCCAGTAAGTCTTAAGAACAGAACAAAACAAACTGGTTGCAAAAACCAATTAACCCTTCCTTTATTGGAAAAGTGTGATGAAAAGACTTAAATTGATTTTTAATTACAGTAATCTAATATCTAAATTTAAAAAGCTGTGTATTACATTTATTGGCAGTAGGAAGGAAATAAATGGTTTAAGAAATAACATTTTTGCAGAATTTCCCACATCATAATTAGCAAAGCACCAATCAATTTCAGTGAATAAATGTACTTGAAACCTTTTAAATTAACGTTTTCTTTTATTTTTTTTTACTTGTTTAGGTTGGTAACCGAGTCAACAAATGTTTTTTACTTGTATCCATATTTTACAAACAAACAGAACAAACCATCATCTGTCCCTTTATACTTTTGAGCCTCAACGTTTTCACTGGCCTCTAATAAAACCTCTGAATCACCATCCTGAGTTTTTCTACTTTTTCAGAGAAAAAAAAGATGTAACCTATGACAGAAGTTTCCCTCTGTCTACAGAATACCAAATACAGACAGTCAGTGTCAAAAGATTCTCCAAGGAAAGAGCAAATACCAAAATGATAAATGACACTAGAGACAGACTTGTGCAATGTGTTTCTTTTCATAACCTAACCTCCACTGTGAGCTTTCTCTATTTATCAAATATGAGTGAAAATATAAAAGAGGAATCTTACATTGGGACTTCAACAGTAGAAATATTTCAGCTACGGTTGTCTTACATTGTCAGGATATTTACACTGTTAACTCATCTGTGCTGCACCTCTGTTTAACCCACATAAGGGGAAAACAAGCTATTCCTTAAAGGGCCTTTTCTTAACCCTCAGTGTGCGTGTGATCCCGTAGCGCCCTGCTCTGCCAGTCTGCATCGGTTTGTTCTCTAAGGTAGAGGTGATGAGCATGTGATTGCCCTGATACAGAGGGAAAACAAAAACACAGCACTGTAGCCTATATTTGCTAATATTAGAGGTAAAAAGCTCCCTCTATTATGCTATGAATGATTCATGTATGTTTGTAACTTCTGATGTCAGGATACATCTTTATTTTTTCAATAAAGGCCATATTTTGTTAAGCATAAGCTTTCCTCGTGTCACACAGTGAATGTGACCTTTTCTTACATGTATGAATAAGCAATTCTAAGGTCTGATCAGAGGTTTACATACACTGACCATTGGCATGAATGGCATTTCTTGTTGGCTTTTAATGAAACATTTAAACCATTATTCCTCCTGGATAACACCAGGATATGATAACAGATCCTATTTTTTCCCAAGAGTCCATTATGGTACCAGTTTAATTGGTGTTTTATGAGTGTAACTTAAGTTATAATACTAACAAATGTAGAATTTTAGCTCAAAGTGTTTTTGGAGGTGAGTTACACTTTAAATATTATTTGGGAAAAAGAAAACCGTGATTAACATGTGTTGTGAAACTTTTCATTGTCTGCATTAGTTTTATCCATGAAATTTCCAAATAAATTAGGCCTTGAATTTAAAAACAGTTCTCCTTCTAACTTTGATTACTTTGAGTTATAGCTTCAAAAGCTAAAAAAATGAAAGCTGCCTGGTCCTCATCTTAAAGTATCAAGATAGTTACTAATACTGTGCTCATAGGGGATGATTATGCTACAGCAGAATCAAAAGAATTTCCATCACACTTCCCCAAGCGAGAGATATGACGGCATTTCTGCTCAGGAATGTACTGTATGAGCAGCAAGTGCCTCTCTGCACGCGCTGACGCGTTACTGAAAGTGTTAGCATCATGCATTAGGTTCATGCATTAGTTTCTTTTTTGTGGGCAGACGACGAATTGACAAGTGTTTCTTTTTTTTTTAATCTCCATTGACTCTGCAGCCGCAGCCACATCCTTGAGACAGTTTGCTGAGACTGACAATGAGGCAGAAAATGGTGACATGAGGTGTAAATAAAGCAGAGAAGGCAGGAAGTGTGGTTACTTTTAGAGAGAAAAGATTTCCTTCTGAGCTTAAACTGACCTTCTGACCTTTCCATCCCCCTCTCCTTACCTCCTCACCTGCCCTTGGTTTCCTTTGAAGCACTAATGGCAGGTTTCAGCAAATGTTGAAGCAAACGTAATCCATTTAAAGTTATTAAACACATCCTCTGGAAACTGAAACTCTAGAAACTTCAGCCTAAATAAAACCATTTGAACAGTTGGCTTCATCACTGCTGCAGTTCATTGTAAAGTGAAAAAGAGTTCGCACTGCTAGAACCTTTTATACGAATTACAATAAAAAACTTAAATGTCCTCTATTGGGATTTAATAGACCAACACAGATTAGGGTCAAATTCTTGAGTGGATCACTTTTTTTCACCACACAAAAATTTGAAAAGTGTAATCTTAGCTTGTTCACAGTTACCGCTGCAGGTATGTGGGTTATGTCTCAACTAGCTTTAGTAACATTGTGTGCAGAACCATTGCTCTAACTAAAAGTGCATCTGTGTTGTCCCGCCTTTACTCTCAGTGCTTCACCGTTTATCATCATGCAGATATTCTGTTCAGGGTGAGGCATACTATTATTTATTTTCTATAAGAATTTTGCATGCGAGGCAGAGATTTACATTTAGCTCCATCTGACTAAATACACGAGTGTAATTTGATGTGTTTTATTTGCTGTGACTCTTCAGACAAAGAAAAACTAAACACATTAATGAAAAAAAATTAAAACAAATCTTGGTCTCTCCTGTGAAACCTAGCATCATAAACCTGGGTACTACTCCGACTCTACCGTATCATTAAGGTGACATTCTTGTAGATACTTTGGTGTCAAAAACTGGATTAGAGATTATTTATGACTTTAATTAATATTATCTTCAATCTTACAAGCATCCTTTTATTTGTTGGTACAAGTTAAATGCTCTACAGTCTTCTATCAGTTTAGAGTGCTGCAAGGCTTTTAACCCACACATGAAACAGACAGTCCTTTATTCCACTTTTGATCTCTTTGCATTGGCTACAGGGAGTGTTTTTTTTAATCTATTTAATAATATATAACACTCCTGCAGCCCTGTATGGAAAATCCCCAGCCAAAATTTCTGACCTAAAGCCCTCAGTCTGAGATCTACCAGTCAAAGGCTGTTAATGGTCCCATGAGCACATTTTAAAACCTGAGGGAATAAAGCCTTTAGAGCCGTTCCCCCCATATGGTGGAATGTCTTTCCTCCAGCTTTGTGCAGATTTAATTAGGTTGATTCTTTTGAAAACTTATCTTTTCAACATGCTTGAGTTTATTGTAAAGCACCTTGTGTCTTTGGATCTGTGAAAGGTGTTTTATAAACAAAGCTGACTTTCTTTAACTTCATGATGTTTTGTGTTCAATGTTCCCTCTTAAACCACTGAGAGCAGAGTAGCTGTATTTGAAATTAGATTACATTATAAACAAGTGGAGTGTTATCAACACACATATAAAATGTAACTATTTGAATATCTAATTCTTCCCATAATTTAAATTATTTTCTTAATTTAAAATTAATAATCTTCAGGTTTTTTTTTTAAACTTTAGACAGTCCTACGTTTGTACTTGAAAGTGGACGTGTTTTAGTGGGTATGAGGAACTTGCTAGACATTTTGGAGTTTGGTGCATTTTTTAAAAAAGTTGTCATTTGTTTTTTTTTTGCACAGTGATGAAAAACATCAGAGCTCCAGCAGAAATGAGGTGACTTTAGATGCAAGAACAACTCAAACCAATAGAACTTCCGAGATGCGCAACAGCGATGAATGAAACGTACCATTCCTATTTGACATTTTCTGTAAAATTTCCCGGACAGGCAACCCTTTTCATATTTAGTCTACGTCCAATTCGTGCAGGTCATTAAGCTGTTGTTTTTAATCAGAAACATACAAGTTAAAGAAACAAACACTTGTTGAATCCCAACTTACCAACATCCTCCATCTGCCCTCTTGCAGCAAGCATTTCATGGTAAATTGCCAAAACTGCAAACAGGAGAATTGCCGCAAACAGAAAATATTTGCCATTCCGCCGAAGCTTCTTCATGGGGAAAAACTCCGTAAACATGTTTTGATCTAAGACGAAACAAAACAGAACAGAAAGTCATTCGTCGGATCAGCCGCTTTGTTATCAGCGGGAGACCCCGGGGCGCACGGTGACCGCCCCCCTTCCAGTCAGAGGCAGCCAGCCGCACTCAGACGCTCCTGGTGGCTGTAAAATTACCGCTCCTGGGAGCCCCAGGGATCCCGGTGCAACAGTCCCCCGGCAGATCTCATCCAAGAAAATGACACATCCTGACCTGTGTCATCCAGTAATCTGCGTGGATGTTTGCAGATAATCCAAATATTTCAAAGAGTTATTCCGTGGAACTTTGTCGCGAACGGATCCCAGCAGGCGAAATGAACTCCGCTCCCTCCACGCACCGAAACGCACAATGAAACAACTGAGGAGTGAAATCTCACACCAGCTTCATCCCCGTCGCAGTTTAATCAAGTCAAAAAGAAGGTGACATGGAGCAGAGCTGGCGCGAGCTCTGCCTAAAAAAATGGTGCGTAATGATGCAAAAAAAACATATTTACATTCTTCAGCGCCTTGTTTTATCGAATTGGAATGAAATTACTTTAAGAACCAATTTGATAACTACATTTTACACTTTTTACTTTACGTTTTAAAATTTTACAACACTTTTCTTAAGGCTTTATTGTGAAAGGCCAACATCGGAAGTGCTACATTCTTGCTCAACTTGACTTCCCGACGGGAGGCGTAAACATGAGAAGAGCCCAAGCAGGTAGACCGACCCTCCCTCCTTATTTACCTGTAACAGGTGCAGCCAGACTGAAGTCCTAGGTGACGTTTTCCTGTTAGACTCCTCGCCTCCATGCCCACTGATTTATTTTCATGAAGATACCCTGAAGTCATTCCAGGGCCTGTAAAGCTATCCCTTTACCCTTATTGCATTTTATATCATGACATGTTAAACCTGGACTACTGACAAAACCAATAACAAATTTATGAACACTGTTTTAGGGCGTTATTTTTTAAATGATTCTAATACAAATATCAATATAATAGCAGGAATAAAATATTAAATACATTCTTACATTGGCCAGTTTCCCTAAAACCATACAGACACAATATGAAATAATTAATAAAATATACTCAGTTGTAGATTTACTGAAAAAAGGTTTAAAGTTTATTAATGACTAAACAACTCTTCACTTATTATATATATGCAAAATCAAACTTAGACATTTCTAAATTCCTACTTTAATGTATATGCTTCCCCTTTATGATTTATATATATTTTTATATTAGCTGCCTCTCCTAAAGCGACTATCTTAGCCACAAACTGCCTTTTGAATAACTGTAATAATTTAGGAAGCAAGCTACGATTATACAAGAAAACACTTTCTGAAGAAATATACTTGGTAATGAATATACAAGGTTTAGTTTCTCAGAAAATTAGAACAAATCAAGAAAATAGTATTATGAATGTCACATCCTACACTTGCTTTTGACTTTCATTCGCACGTTCAAGAAGAATAAGCCGCAAAAGGTCACTGATATGGGTGCTGGCTGCTCACAGAGAGCTTCATCTATAACATGGATGGGCCAACTTACTTCTAAAACAAATCAGAGACAACAGGGCCAAAAACGCAGGGAGCTGAGGGGTTAAATTAACATGGCGCTTCATTAAAACCTCAGCAGAAACACAGGCTGGTCATCTCCATACCATGATGCATTAATGTTAAAATTAATACTCGATGAGAAAAGAAAAAAAATCAAATGTGTGTAATCTGCCATTCCACATCTGAGTTTTACTATTAAATTTATTCGTTACCGCACAATCAAATTGATCAAGATGCAAAGAATAAATCCACTTTTTTTTCCCCTAATAGATATTATGATGCAGCCATCAACACGTAAAACTGGTAAAAAAAAACAAAAAGAAAAAAAACAAACTAGGTACTGCAACATTTCCTTTTGGGATAAAGTATTATTGAATTGAATAAAAAGATTTCAGTGGTTTGACTTTTTTTTTTCTAAGCTACATAAACCGTAGGGGGGACAAGACTCTCTCAGGTGAATCTGCACGTATAAACCTTCGTTACCTAATGAACAAAACAATCTTACTAACAGGCAAGCGGAAATAAAAAAACAAAACACCAGTAAGAGGACACCAGCGTCCCTGAGGGAAAGCTGGGGTGTCAGATGAGTTCTCGTTCGTCCATGGAAAGGAAGCTTCTGACCTGCAAAGTAAAGAAGGTGTAACCTTGGAAAGATTATTAGCCTCCCTCTGGATTTAACAAAAGCAAAAAAGGTTTTCTACAATCCTGCTGATAAAAACAAAACCAGCAACAAGTTACTAGCTTTCACTAACCACAGCATTAGGGTGTTAATACAAAACCCCAAAGGCTTAAATATACCTAAAACACCTAGAACAAAGTTCTTAATAACAGGGGTAAAGATTTACTGTTGGAAAAATTAAATAAGTCAATAAGTTTAAGTGGTGGTTTTTACAAATCAGTGCAGAAAAAAAAGTCTACATAACTTAGGATTGATTGATTGCAGAAGTATAGTATTTATTAATGGATAGTAACAGTGACCCTTCTTTATGGCCAACTGACATCCTGGTGAAGGATTTAAAGACCTTTGTAGTGATTAAAGCGGAGGAGACCTACAGGATATCAATGCTCTGCTGTCGAAGCAATAAGGCCCATCTTTCAAGGTCTAGTCGAGTCCAAGCCTTCACTTGTGTTTATGAAATTAAATGACTTCAGTTAATAGATGAAAATGACAGAGTTGAATCTATAAAGGAGGTTCAAAACACAAGAAATCTGAGATTCTAGATCTGCTTTTTTAAACTGTTCCTAGTCAAATTTTAAAAATGTGCAATCACAAACCCCAATTTATCTCTAATCAATTCTTTGCCTAGAAGCATTTTAGCTTTAAGTATTCTTGGAGCTAATTCGAGGGTTTCTCAAGGTTCTTAGAGTAAGAAAAGATATCAATCAGGCAGAGAAAGGAACATACCACAGGAAACCGCAAAACTAAGATGAAAGATTAAAAAGGACAAAAAGCATACATACAGTGAGTTTGTAGTGAACTGTTTATTAGAAGTCTGTTAGGACACACCACAGAGTGACTTCCCAACAAGGATAAACTGAAAATCATCTTACATTAGGCCTCTACTTAACTTTTGTCCCAGTAGGCACTGCTGACTAAAATGCAAACAGCTTATGCACAGGTTCCAGTTGCGTAATCAGTTCTACTTTATAAAATTTTCTTGAGAACAATACAGTAATCACAAGAACACCACTAGAAAGGAAAGTACAAATTCGTTATTTCCAAAGGAAAAGTGAACAGTCCTGTACCCGGGGGCTTTGAAGGGAACCCCATAATTAAACTGAGAGAACATGAAAGCCTGGAAACTATCCCAGACATTTGACCATGTTGTCAATCCACAGTGCTGCTACGTACGTTACTTAAGGACACGGGGCAGTTGCATTCAAAACCCACCAGGTCTGTGCACATAATCCTCCATGCTCCAACAGTTGATCAGCAGGCCCACGAGGAGACTTGGATGGACAGTAACAAAGGATACGGAGCTGAGAATGGTGCAGGGTAAATGGCGGAGCCCTTGACAGGTTTTTAAACTCCACAAACGTGGGATGCGGGGGGGGGGGGGGGGGGGGGGGGGGGG
>JAUZNJ010101655.1:89695-105916 GCA_034780135.1 Jordanella pulchra | reverse complement strand
TCTGGTTGTGTCTTTCCTGACGAGGCCGCCTGTGGAGCTGGATGACTGTTACCTTTTATATCTCTGCTTCTTTCTGTTTGTCTGCTTCTGTCTCCTTGAACCCCAGTCAGCCTCGGCAGATGGCCGCTCACACTAAGCCTGGTTGTGCTGGAGGTTTCTTCCTGTTAAAAGGGAGTTTTTTCTCTACACTGTTGCTACGTGCTTGCTTAGTGTGAGGGATTGTTGGTGGTTTTGAATGATACCAGTTTTTCAGTTTCTGAAATATTCACATCAGCTTAACACCAGAACCTAAGATTCGTTAAAATAAGTTTCTGTCAATGGATTTGCTGATTTGCCATTTGTATAGACAAGCCGGTGTACCTAATAAGTTAACCAAAGAGTGCATACTGTAACTACAATAGTCCTACCTATTGCTTACTGTAAAGTATATCCATGATAAAGTAGCACTGTCCAGTCATGATGCAGCTTTAGCTTGTTCCACTGTTTACTAAAGAAATCTCATCAAGCATATGCCCCCGACTGGAGGATCTTCTGGATTACTTAGCAGAAGGTTGATCACACTGAGCATGGAGCTGCTGTTAAAAGGGTGTTTTTGTTCTTCACTGCTGCTGCATTAGTGAGGGATTGTTGAAGAGTCAACGACACAATACAAAAAAATCTTCACTGGATGAGCTACTCATCAAGGAGTGATTAATGACTTGTTGCAGTCAGCTGAGTATCCTTGGATAGAAAGCTCTTTACAAATTAATCTGTATGACTTGATTATTTTTTCTCCGCAAAGGGGCTGGAGATAACATGTTTTTATAGAGTGGTGCAATATAAACAAACTGGAGTGAATAAAAAGATCTTTGCGTTTTTCCTGCATTTGTTCTGCTTTACTGAGTTAACTAGTTTAGAAATGTTTTCATAGTTTTGGCCAAAAAACATGACCTAAAACAAGACTGTATTACCTGATTGTCCTTGTCGACCCGGCTCACCAGCATCTCCATAGAATCCCGGTGGGCCCAGTTCCCCAGCAGCACCATTTATACCAGGGTCGCCCTGGACACACCATCACAAAGCTCACTACCAAGCCAAATATCAGGTTTACAGACCATAAATAAATATACAGGTACATTTAACAGAGTTCTGAATTTAATGATATTTACCAGTTTGAGAAATTCTGATGTGGAACATGAATTGATTTTACAATGTGTAATAATGTGGGGAAGGCTTCCCAATTGAGCCAAGAACCGCTCAACACAGACAAAGTGTCTAGTCTGCGACTCCTTATTTGTCCTCATGGAGACGTGGAAAATTGTAATGTTTTCATTCCAAGCTTTTCTGCCAAATACTTTAGCTCTCCCAGTCCAGTCCAGACCCTTGCAATGTGGTTGCATGTTGCTCAGCCAGAAAGAGCAAAAATGAGCGACATGTTTAACACTCAGACAGGGCTCTGATGCCAAAGGTCTGCAGGAATTCAGCATCATACATCTACAACAACAGTTCTTGAAAGTGTGAACTCACAGGAGGTCCCGGGGGTCCTTTCTGTCCTGGGGGACCAGGGGCACCCATGGGGACATCCCCGTAGAGAGGGCAAACAGCAGCACACGTCCGCTTTACCGAATTAGCGAAGGTGGACATCTGCTCCAGGACCACTCTTTTACAGACCTCAATCACATGTTCAGCAGGGAGCGTTGGGCCCTGTGTGAGAAATCATTACTACATCCATCACTGTAGGTCACCTGGCTATGAGACAGGTCATGCTGGAGCAATTACTGGAGTCTCTGAGGAGATGTAGTGAACACAGCCAGTAATATTTCCTGCAGCTCAATTGGGCGGGTTTACAGCCGCACTAAATGAAACTGGTGCTTGAGTCACATACGATGCAAGGATAACAAGAAATTGTCTACATGTGTTCTCGACAATAAATGTGTTAACAAGAAAAAAAAGGTGGGCTAGTTAATGTTAAAACTACAGAAAATGATTACTGTGTTGTTATTGGTAAGGCAAGTTTGTGTGAGAATCACATTGAAAAAACCAGATGATTCAAAGTATCTTATCTAAACAAAACATCAAAAAAGAAAACTGTAACTTTACACTATTGTGTCATAAAGGATAGTTTAAAAAAGTTAGACCACAGACTAAATCTAATGACGCCAAAGTTATCAGTTTATATAACTCAGTCAATGGAAATGTCAAACTAATAGGGATTTAACCTTGATATATAAGCAGAAGAAGCACACAGAGAATTCAGAGACTGGACACTGCTCCTCCATGTTTTTGTTCTTGATGACATTGTATGAACATAGATTGAAAGATTATTGAAACTGCAGCTCGGTAAATTGGAAAAATCATAAAAAGGTTGCTTATTCTAGCCGTAAAATCTAGAAAATTAAACTTGTATTTTAGAATAACAATTGACATGATATGATTGTGTTATGATCCACAGCAAACATGCATTGATAAGCTACAAAAGTTCATTTCTAAAGAAAAAGGGGAAAAGAAGTTGTCTGTTGCCAGAGGGTTGTATTCAAGCATATTAATGGAAAGATGAGTTGAAGGAAAAAACTATGTAGGACGTGAGGCACATTACCAACAAGGATGACTGCAGTTTCGAGAAGATTTTGAAACAAAAGCTATTCGACAGTTATGGGGAAATTCACATGGCTGGAGTTTGTGATTCAAGAGTCACAAGGCAAAGTATATATGATCCTAGCTACAGCTGTTTCATTCCTTGTTTCAAGCTGCTCCTTAACCAGAAATATAAAACTCACATCTTACATTGGCTGAGAAGAAAAAGACAAAACTGTGTTCAGTAGTTAAAAGTCGTCTCTCATATTAAAGTATATTTTGCATTTTTTTTTGGAAACCTAAGTTTCCAGATTCTTCCAGAGAAGAAAACAAAGGTATGCAGTCCAGGTTGTCTCTGGTCTAGTGTGAAGTTTTAAAAGTTGTTAATGATTGGGGAGCCATGTCATCTGCTGGTGTTGGTCCAATGTGCAGTGCAGCCATCTACCAGGAAATTTTAGAGAACCTCGTGCTTCTTCCTAATGTCGAGCTGTTTGAAATGGTCATTTTCTTTTCCAGCAAAACTTGGCAACCGGCCCAATAGTACAAATACTTAGTCTAATGGTTATAGGGAAACTTGGCTTTATTGGGAAGAACAGTAACCTGATCATAACCCCATAGAAAATCTATGAAGTATTGTCAAGAAGATGATGACAGATTCCAGACTCTGCAATGTGGCTACTGTTAAAAGAAACTGAGCTTATTTAATTCAACAGGCTGATCGCATCCATGACACACCACACTGATGCAGTAATTTATGGAAAATGAGTCCTAAAAAAGTACTGACTGTATTTTTAATGGGGCTAGTATTTTTTAACATAAGCCACTTTAAAGAAAAGGCCTATTGTCACCTATTGTTACCTATCTAATGAGCAAACAGAATTTTGACTTTTCCTTGTCCAGTCAAAAGTAATCATTACTCACCGGAGGTCCTGGGAGTCCCTGGAAACCATCTGGTCCTTCTTCACCTTGGACTCCCTTTACTCCCACAGAACCTGAACGACCAGGTGGGCCTACAGAGCCACGCTTCCCTCGGCCTCCCTGAGGGCCTGGCTCACCTCTGTCTCCAACCTACAGAACAATAATACCACAAGGACAGGACAGAGCATAAGAACAGATAAAAATATTGTAATCCAAATGAAGGGGCCTCTGAGGTAGAGCTGTCACAGACCAAATACATCTTTCCTACTTACATTATGTAAAAAACCTGAGCAATTAAAAAACTCCAAC
This sequence comes from Jordanella pulchra, assembly GCA_034780135.1. NCBI lineage: Eukaryota > Metazoa > Chordata > Actinopteri > Cyprinodontiformes > Cyprinodontidae > Jordanella > Jordanella pulchra. Next base: position 102,136 of record JAUZNJ010101655.1, on the reverse strand, counting down.
CTTTTTATAGGACTATAAAGCTTTATTATTTTTTTGATAAAGGATCATAAATTTGTATAAAATCCTTCACACAGAAACAATAAGGAACAGAGAACATTTGAAAAATGTGCAGGATTCATTTTGTTGCAAAAGTGGGTGTTTCTGCCCTTATCGTATCTGCAGATGCTCTGGAAATGTAAGGAATGTTATTTGATGGATTCATATTAGACTTTTCCAACTATTAACTCTCTAAATATCTTCGAATAAATTGAAAATATTCCAACCAAAATATTGCCAGGAATATCATATTTAGATAAAACACACCCATATGACTTCTCTGCTGAATCTCAGACCTCATCTTTGACAACTGTCAATATTTTATTTCCATAAACTACAATCAGAGCACCAGGGACAGTTTAAGACAATGGAAGCTCTGCAACTGCATCCCTTTCTCAAATGTATTTTTATTAGATAAGCTCTGTTTTTTCTATAGCTAAATCAAATAATTACTTTTGAGGATTAGTCACATTAAAATAATAGTTTGATGAGTATTCAGCAGGATGAAGCTCACCTTTCCATTTGGACCCTTTATTCCTTTCCCCCCCTGAAAAAGTAAGAAAACATGATGTCAAAAAAAACTAATTATGGAGTTTAGTACCAAACAAAAAGTGAGCAGTATTTGAAATCCAAGGCTTTACCTCAGCACCTTTAGCTCCTTTGATTCCTTGAATTCCTGTGTCACCCTGTGCAAAGGAAAGGAAATATAAGGAACTTATCATCAGGTTGTAGATCTTATGTCCCAAAACGTTTCTCAAATTATCTCTTTAACAAGATTTGTACTACAACTTTTTAACTTGAACATTTAACATAACCATATTTTTAAAAACATTTTATCACAACAACCTTTAACTTGTGATTTTGTCAAGTCTATATTTTGTTTGCATACAAAAGAATTTAGTCAATACTGTTGTTAGTTGCATCTGTCGTTTCAACAAAATCAATCCAAATAATAATTTCTAGTTTTGGTATAATTAGTTATGAAAGACATAATGGGAAAACTTGGTAAAAAAAAAAGGGGTTGTAAGCACTGTTTCCTTTTAGTGGTGTCACATTCCAGGTATCAAGTTCATATCAAGGCATTTTTGAAAAAATCCAAGTCACAAACTGAACTCGGTTCCAACACCTGCTGTTGATTAAATTTGTAATTTTGTGAGCAATATTCCTTTTTGGTTTTTCTTTGCTATTGTTTTTAATTATCGGCTGAATTAATCTGCGCAGTTAGGAAAATTAATTAGAGCACTTGGATATAATTTTATTGTTAAAGCAAATGTGCATGTTTGCAATAAAAGTATGTTTTTCACTTTTTACTACCACAGTACAAGGGTAGTCAGGGCCAAGGGGCCAGCAGAGGACAGCATGGGCCACTTCCTAGAATGGTGGGCCCCCATCTGAGGGCCTTTTGGTTCAGGAGGTGTGTTCGACTGATAGGTGAAGCAGTGGACTCTGGTGGGCATCCATCCCTCCTGACCACTCTTGGAACGGCCCCCCAGGGTGGAGAACGGGGGTGCATGAATGCCCTGAAGGAGCCTAATCTAGTTGCTCTTTGCTGCTCTTAAATACTGATACTGTCCTTGTCAAACTTACAAATATCCCCACTTATTTCTACACATATGCTCACCAGCCCATGCAGACAAACTTATGGACACAGATAGTCCAAATTGTTGAAATTCATACTAACACAGATTAGTATAATATCAGTGCTTGGTTTGATGATGAATTGAATCTGGATTCAATAAAGTCAATCACGCAACAGGGACATTGTCTTGAGAAATCCCTTTTTGTTGAGCAAATCTCTCCTAGCACATGTAACAGCCATCTGCTCTATATATGGTATGACAGTATATTAAAATGATACATGGAAAGAGAAAATAAAATCTTAAATGATTATACTTACAAAAAATCCTTTGGCATATCTATCTCAGATTTATCATGATTGACACAGAGGCATTTATTTTGAATGGTGTATTTTACCCGCAAAGAGACACTGCCAATAGCTAAAGCTATTATAAAATATCTATAATAATAATAAATTCACATATCCTCAAAAAAGGCAAAGGAGTTGATGAAATATTAACCTCCTGACAAAAGTTTGAAAACTTGTGTTACACATAAGCTTAAGTCTCCAGTAGAAATGTTCTGTTTTATTGTATTTCCACATGAAGAAAAGAAGGTTACTTAGGTTTTAAAATTTATCTTATTTTCATTCTGTTTATATTTCCATCCCTTTTGCCCTAATTGCTGTAAAGTATTGCAATCACCATAAAGTTATTAAAATTGCAAAAAAAAAAGTTCTGTCACTATATCCCACTGTTCAATTCAGCAGATTTTTTTTTTGTAAAAGCACTTAACAGATGTGCCTTTCTGAGGCCAATATGTGTGGGACTCAGGCTGAACCTGATGAAGTGCAGGATTTCAGATCTGTGGTCAAAGTATCAATTTTGTGTGGATGCAAGTCATGAAGGAGTAAGATTAAACTCAAACAACACATCCTCCATTTTCTCCCAGATGAATGAATTAGTTTTATATTTGAACTGCCTGCAAGAAAAGTGAAAAACTTATTCTTGTTATATATTTGGCATACTGTCAATCCCCTAAGAATAGGCATGTATGCCTTGTTTAACTTTTACTTTGAATCACTCATGCTTGTACACCTCTATATCCATACTTGTTTTCATTTTCATGCCAAATGTATGTAGAGGCAATGCTGAGCTTCAATTGTTGGTTCCCTCTGTTCAAATTTGTTTACTTGTGCCAAAGCATGCTAAGGAAACACAAACAGCTGTTTCTGCTTTCTGGAAAATCTGTCATTTTCATTGGCTAGGTTCAGTGTGTAAATATCATCAACAGGCCCAGAGGGGAACGTTGGTAATTGTGCGTTTTCATTAAAAGCAATGGTAATAAAACCTCATCAGCAGTTATGCATTTACCATTTGTGTGCAGAGAGATTTAGCTGATCCTTTGTTAAGTAATTCATGATTTTTTTTTTAATAGCTAAAGATCCTACATTAATTTTTAAATAAGTAAAATATTGATTTTGAAAAAGAGTACCTCTGCAAACCTTGTATCCTTCATGACTAAATGACTTTGGAAATAATACCTGATTAGTCTCAGTAATTGTACAAATGGATACATCTCTTAATGGGTGGAGTATGTTTTACCTTGACTCCTGGTTTTCCAGCTACGCCCACATGACCCTGTTAAGAGTTGACATGCTTTTATTGTTTAAAGAAAATTACTTGTGTTTTGAAAACCCAAGAAAATTCTTTTGGAGTACTCACAGTAGGTCCAGGTGGACCAATAAATCCAGGTCTTCCTGGCTTTCCGGCAGAACCTTTGTAGCCTCTCAGGCCCTTGAGAGAAGGACATTTATAAAGCAAACTACAAACTGCTTTAGTCTTCGTTTTTCCTTTTAAGATGGCAAACTACTTTACAGACAAAATACATTATGTGCTTGTCTATAGTAACTGTAGGACTTGAAAATGTGACTTACTGTTTGGCCTTGGGGGCCCATTTCTCCTGTGGGTCCCAGGATACCTTTCTCCCCCTGTAAAAAACACAAATGGTTGTAAATTATTTTGCCAAAAACAACTCTATTTACATTTATTTACGGAACTGAAAAAAGATCAGACCTTTCCTCCACTACGCCCAGGTTTTCCACTGAGACCCTGAGGTCCTTGATAAGCCTGCAAGAAAACGGATGACATTTACAGGATAATGATAGGAAGCTCAAAAAAGAAAGAAAATGTGTAAACCAGACGATAATACCTCTATTCCTGGATCACCATTTCTGCCAGGTAAACCCGGATCCCCAACAATACCCTAGGGATGTCAGAACAAATAGGTTAAAGCAGAATAATTACTTTAAGGTCATAGTTTTCAAACTTTGGCACAAGTACTGTACCACTGATGTTTAGCCTGTCATAAGTGGTTAGCAAGTTAAATACAAAGACTTTGAATATGATGCAGAACAAATAAATTAACTGCTCAAGAACATGTTTTTTTGCTTTTAACAAACTGCTTAAAATAAGTGCAGCTTATGATGAAACAACCATGAACAAGTTTTTATTTGTGTCATAATCTAAATAAAAATATCAGATTTTTTTTAACTTTTGCCCTAAAATTATTTCTTTAACAAATTAAAAGAATTGAGGAGAAGAAGTATATTTCTTGGATGTTAGATTTTAAATAACTAAACTGATAATTCTTCAAGTAAAAATTACAAAGGGAAACCAAGCAAGAACTACATAATACATTTAATCTAATCAGAAGCTCAATTCTCCATTAATGAAATACAGTGTATTGATTATTTAATTAAGTTGGAAAAAAAAAGAAATATATTACAAATTTTATACTTTTATTTATGAATAGTTCACTGGTCTCTCATAAAGGGTTTCACATCAAAGAATTCTAAGCTCTAATGCCTACCATCAGTTTGAAAGGAAGAGGGTGTTGTTAATAAAAGCAAGCATTCAAAGTTTCAAAACCACCTAAGTAGGACCATGTTTATAAGACTAGTCCTATTCTTTGTGCACCAAACAGGTTTTCATCATTTTGGAACCTTTGTCCCCTTTTTAAGGATAGAAGGTGACTCATCTTTATGGAGGATCTAGAGAGTCACTGAAAAAGAAAACTAATCATTTCAAATTTATTATTTACATCAGGCAATTTGAAATCAAATTTAATAAGTATTTTTGAATTGCACATTTTAAATTGGAATAATAAAAAGAGCAATTGTAAATTGTATTTATTAATCCATCATCAAATAATGACATATGAAAATGTATGTTCAAATCCTAAAATCCTAAATGGAAATCTGATTATAAATACCTTTCCCAATCACACATTTGAAAAAGTTTTTTTATTATTATTATTTCCATTTTCTTTTCCAGCAAATTCTTTTTCCAGCAAATTATCAAATTCTTCTTGAAATTACATTTTCTTTTTGATTTAGCCTCCTCATTTATCTTTTCCATAACCATTCTGTTCACAGAGCACACAGGAAAGCAGTTAAACTCTCTCATTGGTTAGACTTCCACACTTGGTTAACAAAATGACCAATGTGGGAGCTGCTTACATCCAAGGAGCGACTGTGATTGGTTAAAATGGTTTTCATTGTGCTCAGGTTCCAGAGGGGTCACAGAAAAGGTAAATGGAACAGGCAAAAGAAAAAGAAAATGGGACTGTAAAACAGATATGAAAATCGACGGTGAAGAAGAATATGGAAATGGTAAAAGAAATTACCGGTTTAAATGAATCATTTGGGAATGCTTTTAGAATTAGATTTATGAATTGAGGTTATTAAATCTTCATTTAGAAACAGAATTTGAAAATACATTTTTTAAATTTCAGTATTTAAAATTTGGATTAATAAATAAGTTTGGAGTTCGAAAATGCTTTTTTTTGTTGTTTTTTTTTTAGCTTTTTACAGCACTAGTGGCTCGTTTTTCCGACAGTAGGCTGACAGGAAAGGGGGTATAAGAGAGGGGGAGAGACATGCGGGAAAGGACCACAAGCCGGATTCGAACCCGGGTCGCCCGCGTCGAGGACTAAGGCCTCCGTACATGGGTCGTGCGCACTAACCACTGCTCCACCTGCACGCCCTCGAAAATGCTTTTTAATTTGGATTCCAGATCATCTGATTTAAATATTAAATTTGGTTTTCTTTTTCAGTGATTATCCAGGTCCTCCATACATCGAAACTTCTTTTTTAACTACCTGTGAAGGTAACATAGATTGGAAGCATATTGGTTCTATTTCAAGTTACTGAATGTCCAAGATTCTTCATTTTGGATTATGAAGTAGGCACTATTTTCTTTGTGTTCCATTTAAGGTTTCAGACATGTAATAAATACATTAAAGACAAACTCATGTTAAAGCTTTGTTGCCCTTATCAATACTGTAAGTTATTACTTTGGATTATCCTAAGAAGCTTTACAGAAATACTTTAGGGATACATAGGAGATTGTTATAGATCATCTTGAATGTCAATGATACTTTTCAAGGGTGCTATTGAAATTAACTGTGTTCTATTGATCACCAAATTCAGAACTTGGATCTGAAAATAACTCAAAGGTGTTTTCTTTCCACCTTAAAAAATTATGAGATGTGGTAACTGATATTTATAGTTGTCATTCTAAACACAATAGCAACACATGCTACTAATAATAGATTCACAGCTTTTGGTATTCTGATGTAACATGTTTGATAAACTAAGTTGGGTACTGTGAATGTGTGAAAGACCTAATGAGATGACTATTAACAGATGTGCAAACAAGTGCTTATAAAGTTTTATTCTAGGTGATTTAGCTAAACTGGATTTAGAGTTCAGAACCATCAGAAACCTCTCACATTCTCTCTTGGAATTCCAACTAATTTGGAACTTTCTGGTATTTTTTTTTATACTTTGAAATTTCAACTTTGCTATAGAATAAACACATATTTAAAACTGCGTGTTTAAGCATAGACCATCTTAGGAACTTTTACACCAAATAAAATATACCCATTTCCCACTGTGATTTCTAGAAATGTGTATGAAAGTGGTATTGCTTAGAAATCAAAGGGGAGTAATATAGGTTCAGAGTCTGCAAAGAGATTAGTTTGATTCATTTGCATTTCCAGCTACATAACATAGAGAGTAGTTTCAAACTCCAATCCATGAGGGCTGCTGCCCTGTAACCCAAGTGCTTCTCTGCTTTGAAATACCTCAGTAAAATATAACCTCAACAGCAAATCTTGACTGCAGTTAGTAAGATAGTTTAGCAATTTGATTCACTGATGAAAAGCAAGGGACACAACTAAAGGTTGCAGGACACTGATCCTGAGGATTTGAGTTTGAAATTCAAGCTTCCCCAGGAGGAGCAAGTCAATGAGTCGATGCAATCAACAGGTTTCCCTTGACAGAAACTTTGAACCAATCTGACTGTATTGTCTCTATGAGGTGCCTGGAGATGACATATGTTGTAAATTGGTGCTATATAAATACGTTTAGAATGTTTAGAATCACTGGGTTAAGTGAAAAGGAACTTGCCAGAAACTAGGCAGGGTTTTTACTTTCTGGAGCTGGATTTTTCATCCTCTTATGGAAACCATGTAATTTATTTGTATATGTGTTACTAAAAGTGTAAGACACATTGTTTTCAGGAAATGTACATTTTGCCATCTGAGCAGTGTGTTACCTTTGGGCCAATTGATCCAGCTCTGCCCAACGGTCCTTGGATACCCTGAATTTCACAAGTATAAAAAAGCAACAAACGAAAACATAGAAATTAGAAAATGAATCCACATCGAACATCTTCACTGAGTTGAATGAAAATGATTATTTTCATACTCACAGGCCTTCCCCTCTCTCCAGGAGCTCCCCTTTTCCCAGGATCCCCTACAATACCCTGTTGAGTCACCATGTGAAACAAAGATAATTAGGAATTAACTTTGCCTGCAACATCCATCAGTCCATGTGATGATTTAAGGAGTCCTCTTTCATTTCAATGGATTATCATTGTGGTTTAGGCTCTTCAAGCAGTGACTCATCCGCTCGTGTTGATACAGTTCAGGCTTTAGATCTCCGCCAAAATCCAGCCACATGAACTAATGCTGTTTATGGAAACGGCAGATTGGCCAAAAACCCACTGTACTCTGATTCCAATGTTTTACCCCATCAGAAATGATTTAATAGCCCACTGTGGTCACATGGGGGATTTTGAACACTGGAACAAAAAAAATTATAATAATAAGCATGTCCCACTGCAGGGAATCCCAAAACAACCCACCTGTTTTCCTCTGAGTCCAGGCCTCCCAGTAGCTCCAGAATCCCCTTTCTGGCCCTGAAAATGAAGCAGGATGAGTTTAGATGATTGTAGATGAGAAGTTAAAGATCTAAATTGGAAAGATACACGAATACCTTCACTCCTTGAAACCCAGGAATCCCTGGATATCCTCTGGGGCCTTTAGTGCCCTTGAAGGAGGTAACAAAGTAGATAATACAGTAGTTATATGGGTGATTTGGAAAATGGTTTCTTAGAAAAATAAAAAGAAAGGCTAACATACAATCTCTCCTTGTTTCCCAGTTTCTCCAATGTCTCCAGGAGGTCCTCGAATTCCCTTTTATTACAAAAATCTCCAGTTAAAAGATAGTTTTAAAATCATGCAACTGCTGAAACAAAAATTATAATTTATTAAAATCAAGAGTTTACCTTGAAGCCTGCAGCTCCTTTCAGTCCTTTCAGCCCTTTCGGACCTCTCTCTCCCTGTAAAGACAGCATCTTATTTGTGCATGCTTTTAGGATCCCTTAATAAATGATGAGGGTAAATCTGAGCGATGCATTACCTCTTGTCCCCAGGGTCCTCTCATCCCCTTTTCGCCTTTGATTCCTGGTTCACCCTTAAGATGTGTGTATGAGTTTTCTTTTCTTGAGCACATGCATGAGCCACAAAAAAGTTCAGAACTCGGCTACAAACAGACAGCTCACCTTTGGTCCTGTCTCACCAATTTTTCCATAGTTTCCTGTGTTTCCACGGATTCCCTACAAAAAATAAAATAAAATATAAGCAGGACTTGCAGCAGTTTTAATTTGCTCTTTGTTGCAGAGAGCTGCTCTCTGTTTTTGCTGACATCATCAAAAGCCCAGCTAATAATCATCCGACTTCTTAGTAATATTTCTAATTGAAGAGGTTTAAATTTTGTAAATAGAGGTACAACTCAAACAAGAATAGCAGAAAATATTATTTAATTAAAAAGGAAACTAACACTATTACTAGAAATCTATTATACACAATCTGATATATTTTAAGAATAATTTAGAAGACTGTGCTTTACAGCTAACTGAAAACCTGTAAACCATCATTACTACCCTCTATAAGGAGGGTCATTGTTAAAAGGTCTGTGTCGAAGAAGCTGGCTATTGGCAGAGAACTGTATCTGAAAATATTAATGGTACCTAAGTGAAAGGAAAATTTGTGGAAGACAAAGGTTCACAAGAATAAGGGGAAGATCTATGAGGTACATATCCAGATGTCTTTGTCATGTTTGATAACGACTCCGGGATAGTTGTTGGATTGTTTTCAGCAATACTGAGGCAAAGTCCAGTTGCCTCCGATTTAAACCTGTTTTGTGGTTGCTATGACCCAGATTAATATGTGTACAGGCATCTGTCAGGCATGGACTGCACCTGGAGTCAGAGCTTTCAAAACTTCTGGATGGGGCCAACAATCACAGATTTAGCAATGAAAATGTTTACAAGAATTTGTATTCTAGCAAGACTAGACTCAGCATTGATTTAGGAGGCTGTGTCATTTGTTGGTGTTAAGAAGTTGTGTTTCATTAAGTTCGAAGTCTAGCTTTCAACCAACATTTCATGCTTCCAAGCTTTACTTGAATGCTGATTCGATTCTTCAGGCTGTGCTTTAAAACCTATTTAAACTGGTCAGTTACTTGGAGCACCTCAGACAGAGGTACCAAACATGACAAAGAAGACAAACCGAAAGCTGCTGCGACAGCAGTATCACAGAGTAATCAATACCATATCATGCTGCAACGATACAATAAACCAATGCGAAAGGAGCTCTAAGTATTAAGTGCCTATACTATTTAGTAAATGGGTGTAGCTATCAGTAGGCCTAAATCTATATATTATTGTTTTTTTATTTTTATTACCTTATTTTCTTCTGCCATAAACCATAATAATCCCATTCAACTTAAAAGACTTGAAATATATCCTGCTGTGTGTAATGAATCTATAGATTATAGAGTTCCTGATGTTATTGTAATTTATTAAAAAGCACCTGTCATTACATTGTTTCTTTTTCCTTTCACAAGAGACCCCAGCTTTGCATTGAACAGAGTTATATTTATCCCATTAGGGGAATAGTCAAGCCAGATTCATGAAACATTAGTCATAAATACAACAGCACAGATTTGAATTGTTTGCACAGATGGTGACTTCCGAAGATGTAGATGGAAAAGCGTTTTCCGTCGCTTCGCCTGCATTAAACTGAGTCAAAAAAGTAATTGAAACAAGGTCTGGGACATCTTTCTGTTGTCAGTTTATTTGACAATTTCACCTACCAGCAAGCATTTGGCAAAGTCAGCTGAGGTGGACAGAGGTTAACATCAGAGATGTCCTGACTTTTACAACACTTTTGCGGGCAGGACAGCTTGTTCGATTGAAAGACCACACACCATCAAATGTGGGCAAATTCATGAACCTGTGCCAGGAAATGCCCCCCTCGGATGCCTTCAAGAAAGCCCAAACAAGTCGTGGGTTTGCGATTCACAAGCTGGCAGGAGGTCAAAACTCTAACCAGTTACTGGAGACAGATGTTTCCTCCCAGATGAGCTACAGCAGCAACTGAAGACATGAACATGTAGCATGTAGAACTCTGGAAATGTGCTCTTGGTGTTTCTTCAGGCAGCAGAGGGAGGTTTGTTTGAGTGCACTAACAACATGAATGCCAAACCCTTGCATGTTTAAAAAAGAGAAAAATCTCCATCTTAAACAAGTTTTCTCCAGGGTGTTTTTAAAATGCTCCACGTTTTACTGCCTAGCATCAAAGAGATTAACAAGACATAAATTTAAATTGGAAAAAACAGCATCTGAGGTTCTCTGCTGAATGTGTGACTGGCTCCTTTAGCAGGGGATTTTCCTCTGTAATAATACATCCCATGTTCTTTTCCAATAAGGTCTTCCTGAGATAAATTAGAGCGATTATCCACATGGATACGATAAAAGAAGCTAACTTATTTAAAAGAGTTATTTAAAAGAGTTAAGCAGCTCAACTGTACTCACTACAGGGCTCTAGTTATTGCTCAGATGGTTTTCTTTTGTGTGGGGTTCATTACAACATCTGGTTTGGTTTCTTCCCAATGCAAAATCAAAACCATTAGAAGTCCTCTCATCTTGGGCCAGTTTTAGAGAAATTGTACTTTCAAAACCAGTCTATCTATATCAGCTTCAAAGACAAATTTATTGTCAGTTTGTGTTTATTTTTGTTTATCTCAAACTCTTAAAAAATCATCTGTAAACTATACTAGGAGTCCCTGTGTTTACAGTTACCAAGAGCCTCAGTTTCAAGATTTGTTTCCATCTATTTGTCTCCGTCGAGCTTCTTGCTTGTTTTTTTCCACAGATTTACAGTGTCACTTTAGAAACAGATCAGCTCTTCCGGGTGCAGTGAGAACAACTCAGTAGTAAACATGCTGAAAACATTAATCATACATTGTGATGCAAGCCTCAATTGTTGCATGACAGTTAAACATATTCTATTTATTTACCCAGTTTCCTGCTCTTCCTTGGTCCCCAGGTTTTCCTGGAAGCCCTCTGTGACCCTGTAGAGCAGGATGCATATATATAGCCATATATGTCAACATAGCTTTAACTCATGTATGCATGTTCTGTGAGTTTCCAGTGCAGGTGCAATCACCTTTGGCCCTGGAGGGCCCTGAAGGCCTGGTTGTCCGTGCGTACATTTGCAAGTCCCTCTTCCAGCTGTGAGGCCAATCTCTGCATATCCCCCACACTGCCATGTAAAAAAAAAACCTCAGTAAGGTATAAACATTCACGCTTTTTTAACATAACAGTTGAGGTGCATCAATTTTTAGAACATACATTTTAAGTCTACATGCACTCATCATAAGCATGGAAATTATATTACTGTTTAGCTTTTCTTCATGCATAGGAAGCACTCTTTTTTTTTTTTTTTTAGTAGCCAGTTATTTGACAACAAATTACTTTAGGTATTTTTTTAAAAAGAAATGGGTATTTAGGTTTCCCTTATTGAGAAATGTCATTTCTTCACACTAAGTTATATTTTACCTACAAATCCAGCCGGCTTTTACTAAGTGACAAGAGACCTCACACTTTTTATAACTTTTCCAAATTTTTTATCCAATTGTGCCTGAATACTTGGTTAGTGTTTATAATTCAAATTGGTAAAAATGGAAAGAAGCCCACTTTTACAGAGAGTCCACACATTTTCACCCATGCATTTTCTCAGAGAGCAACATTCCGGAAGCTTAATGTTAACCTGCATTGTTTACTCAAAGAGTAGTTCAAACATATGCTTGGGGTCCTTGTGGTGCTGGAACACTGAGCCATGTCAAAGTTTCAACCATCTTACACCAACTGTTGTCATCTGATTAAAGAAAACTACTCAGAATGTTAAAAAAAAATAGATGAGAAACATGACAGGCTCAAGTGTGCACAAAAGTGGAGCCTAATGAAGCAACAGGGTGACTGAAAAAGGTGCATAATCACAGACATCCAGAGACCGTTGAGACTTACTGGAGCACAAACACTATGGATCTGCACAGTAGATAGTCTGAAGTCTTTAGTCTACAAACTAGTGGGCAGATCTATTTTTTTCTTTCTGCAGCTGAGGGACCGCCCACAGTGATGAATCTTGCACCAA
>JAUZNJ010101655.1:0-77847 GCA_034780135.1 Jordanella pulchra | reverse complement strand
TTATGTTAATGGAAAGGAAAGCAGAGACATGAAGAATACTAAAGATCAACACAAGGGCAAGAAACTTACATTTCCAAATTCCTTTAACTGGTAAATGCACCACAATGTTTCAAAAAGAAAAGTACCCTTGTAAGCTAAAAAAAAAGGTTCCTGTGGCTGAAGAAGACCTTAAATTAAGGTTTTGCACTCTGGGAAGAATCATTAAGAGACTGTATAACAGTAACTAATGCTAAGTGTTGAAACTGCTTATAGAAACCTTAAAACATTTTCTCCAGCATAATTTGTCTGTTTTAACATGCCTAAAAATGGCTGCTCTTTCTCACTTTCAACTTCAATTGACCTTTTTTACCTATAAAATATAATAAAACAGACACGAAAAGAAGGATAAACTATACTTTGAATGCTGCTTATTTCAGATCTCATAACTCTAACTTTAACTTCTACTCATATCAGATTTTAGAACTACATTTTAAAATGTGCAAAGTCTTTGAATATGAAGCTTAGATAAATACTCCATTCTAATCAACAAAGTATTTAAAATTAATATCATATATTAATATATTTAAATTGTACTAAATTTAATCAACTGTATGTTACATTATATAATAAAGAGTTTAATTCATATACTGAGGGTGAGTTTTATGGTGTATCTTTTAAAAGTATTTAAAGTCTGAATAATAACTCCTGATCTCATTTGATCTAGAAGTTTGTGATGTTTGCAATCCAAATGAGATCTGAAGAGGGATTTCAGCTGACAGAACCTGAACTGGTCCTCTTGAAGTGCATTAAACTAAGATAATGTGAACAAACATCATAGCAGAATTTGACAGGAACAGATTGTTTAATTTCACTCATATCTACAATGTTTGCTTTCTGTCTGCTCTCACCTCGGCAAGGGTCATTCTTCACAAGGAACTCATCCAGAGCCATCCAGCCTCCCCCCACCCGCACCATTACGGTGCTGCGCAAAATTCGCACAAGACGCAGCTGCTGGGAGTCTCCAAACTGTCATGGGGGTTAGGAAAGCACAAAGAGGACCTGTTAGAAACACTGCAATGGGAGCTTAATTGTTGCTGTGCAACTCAAAAAAAAATAACAGACTCCTTGGATGCATCACAGTGATGAATTTAGCACTTAATGTAGTGGAATGAGATTATCTTAGTGAGGAAAATCGACCTTGTGAGCAATCAGGTTTTCTCTTTACAAAATCACATACATGTGTAGACAAACAAAACAAAGTTTTGGTTTTTATGTTCAAAGCTCTCAAATCACCCAAAGTTGAATCTAACTACATTTGTTCTTTTAGTGTGTGAATGTATTTGGTATTAGTTTCTATTATTTTATGTGCACAGCCCTTCCTTTAGTACCCACATTGGTCTGATTTTAAGCCTGGATGAACAGTGTCATCTAATTCGTGAGTTTCAGCGTCTGATGGTTCAATTGTATAACTGGTTCATGCAATTGGTTTTTCATAAACTGACACAGTTCATTCCATATTTGTGTCTTTCTCATCAGTCAGGCTCAACATTCAAACCAGTGAGTGGTGAGGTTAATATGAATGGAGGTTCTGGAGGTGAGCAGAAAATGCAGCAGTTTCTCAAACTGTCCTAGTTTTACAAACAGAACTGGGTGATGTTTTATGTGTGTTGTTTGTGCACATGTAGGTTCTCACTGTAATAATCTCACTTCAATTTCAGTCACATGTGGCTTAACCCATAACTGCAGGTTTAGCCTGTTAAAAAAAAATGAGCTGAAGGCATATGATTATACCACCAGGGGGTGCTAGTGTACAATAATTTGCCTTCACCTTATCAAATCATACAAGAATACAAACACTGAGCATTTCATGGAATTAAATGCTTCAAGCCTTATGAAAATAATGACATGTCAGTTGGAGTTGCACAAAAACGTGCAAATGACAATCACAGTTGCATGCTCTCTGTTCATAAAACAGGCTAACACATCATGATCAAGGGAGCAAACATCCAACTCCAGCAACGTAGGTTGCACTTTCTACAGCTATGATATAAATGCTCAGAATGCTGATGGCACTGATGCATACCAGATGCAGCTAGTTCTGCTAACACAGTGGGAACAAAATGGGGGAATGTTTTAAGTTGTTTCTCACTAATTAACCATATTGTGACACTCGGACATGACCAAACACTGATGATTTTCTTCTAACTCCTTATAATTGCTTCTGGAAAAATCTTGATATATTTTTTTATGATCATAGAAATGATTAAATGTGATTGGTGATTCTAATGATCAAAAACATTACAGGTGATGAAGTAAAAAAGAGGCACAAAGAAACAGCTAAAGAGTAACCATTTACCAGAATACAGCTTTCCAAAACCTCAACGTGTAGGTGGTGGGTAAGATTTTGATTTTCCCTGTTTGCTATTGTCTCATCGCCCATTAGGGAGTCATGTAAGCAGTGAACCAGACCAAACTGTCAAAAGAGTTATTTCAATTCATTGTTGAGTGATACATTAGCACAAACTGTTGCATAAGCCACCTCTTTCACCCTTATCCAGTCTCACTAACCCTCATCCCAGATTGCCATCTTAACACACACATTGCTTGCAAAAATATTTAATACCCAGTTAAGTATTTTACACTTATCCACAATGCAAGCAAAATCTTTTATTGCCACCTGATAAGATTAACTGACACAATTTAACTTTAAGTAAAATAGTTAAAATTGGTACTTGGTGTTTTGCAAAACACTGTAATATAACAGAAAGTTTTCTCGTGAAAAAAAAGAAAATTAAATATTGACATAATCAAAATTGCCCAACTTTCTAATTAATTCTCCTAATGAGAAATTGGCTGATGGATCAATCTCTGACAGTCGTTGTGAAGGTAAATCATTCCCATGAAACTGAAGCATTAAAGCCAAGCAAACAGAAAGCGCCGTTATATGCCCAGCTGATGAATTTATGCCAGTGAACCACTGAATACATGGGCTGAAATGGTGCTGGCAAGTCAATATTGTATTTCCTGAAACTCAAAAGCAGATATATATAAACACTTATATGAACAGATGCAAAACGAGTTATGTTGGGCTTTTAATAGAAATAATCTCATTGATTTTAAAAAAAAAAATGATCAGGTTCTAATACAAATATTAACAGCATGTATTTTTATTTTCTACTTCTGAGTTCCAGTCTAATAACTGCAGCCAGGAATCTAGGCAGAAAGTGTTAACTGCACAGCAAACATGGTAAATGCAGAAAAACATCAAATTTTGAAAAGAAACAGAACAGACATGAAAACAGAGGAATTTGAAATTTACCTGGTTTCCAAGGTAGAACTGGTGGGAAAAAAACATATTCAAAATTACAAAAATGTAACTTATTTTTGCCCATTTAACACTTACCTTCATCTGAATCCCCCCCACCAAAAACAAATATACATACATCTGTCTTTCATAGACTTGAGCTCTTATGAAAACAAGTTTACACTTACCCTGTATTTATTAGCTCCGATTTGTTCCACTTGAAATCTTTTTGGACATTTACATTTTGCAACTTGACGCGTAACCTGCAAAGAGAATGTTTATTACTGAACTGTCTATTTAAAAAAGAAAAATTGATCCTTGGTCATGAAGGTTTTCCATTACCTCATCTTCAATTTTGTCAGCATCTGTCAACGGCTTGTAGGCGTCTTTGTTTGGATGAAGAGCTGCCACAAACTCATAGTAGTCAATATAACCATCGCCGTCTCTGTCGAATATGTCCGCCACGGCGCTCATCTCCAGGCGGCTGGTGGGGAATTCTATAGAGGAGCAAATGCACTGTATTAGGACTTCTCAATTTTAAATGTAAAATTTCATGCTGTCTGAGAAGCTAATTTCTACACCTTTAACTCATTCTCTTTTTCAATTTTGAGTATGATTAAAAGTCGTTTTCGCAGGTCGGTTGTAAGCTCTTTCTCTAGTTCTGTAGTGGACACTTACTGGATGATAGAATTCCCTCTATGAACTCCTGCCGGGTCACTTTACCATCCTGGTCCTTGTCAATCCGCCGGAAGAAGTCCATAACACGAGACTTTTTGTGGTTCATCCACCGCATGTAGCGTTTCCGCCAGACATCAAAGTCAAAGTTTGCAAATTCTTTTAACTATACAAGAAAAAGTAAAACTAGAAGTGACATACATTTCTAAAAAAAAAAAAACAAAAACATGTATACAAAAATATAGGAGACATGATTTACCTCCTCAAGTCTGTCTAATGCGTCGTTGAGTTTCCTCCTTCTCTCCAAAGCCAAGAGCCACACATGCTGCCACTTGGTAACTAGCAGGTTAACTCGTGGATTCTTGGTTTCAATCGGAGCTTGTGTTGTTGATGTGTACATAGTTTGTGTGGGAGAACGTTTTCCTGTAGGTGAAAGATACAACTCCATTTAAGAATAAATAGATGTCCCAGTATATTATTTCGGCTGTCAAAAGGGGGAAGATTAGGATGTTGAGTCACCATGTAGTGACTCAACGCTTGGCCAGCTGCCTCAGATCACACTCTGGGCAGGATATGAAAGGGATACATACTTCCAGCTCGTCCTTTGTCCAGCACAGGGATCTGTGATTGAATGTGAGGCTCAGCAGCGGGTTTCCTTTTATGTGTTTTAGTGATTTTGTCAACATCTGGCTGCTTTCTTGTCATTTCCTCCATGAAGGTCTACAGAGGAAAGTAACAGCTACTGTATTTAAAACAGTCACAAAACCATAACAGCTTTGATCAAATAAATCAGAACCAATCAAAAGGTGTGATTTTTGTTTTCATTATTTGACTTCACCTGATGTTCTGCTATGAGGCCTTTGATTTCTTCAATTTCCTGAGGCAGTGTCTCTCTGTCCCTGTCGCTGAGGTTAGTCTCAGCCCACTGCAGCCAGGTCAGCAAATTCTCCAACAGCTCTTGAGTGTTTAACATCTCCGTAAGGGCCAAGGCCAGTCGCTGCTGATGCTGTCTGACCCAGGCCTGTACCTGTAACAAAAGCATATACGAACCCCTGAGGTCTCTGCTTTTAAACTTATTTAGTTACTTCCACAAATGTATTTCAGAAGAACTTTTAACAAAATGTGTCCTGAAATCTTTAAGATGTGTTTTAAAAGCCCCGCTAGTCTCTTGTGATTAAAAGCTCTTTTTGTGTTAATACATGCCAGAGTCCTTTTTTAAGGGTTGACTCTTTAAAAGATGAAATTCCAAAAGTTTTTAAAAAAACTTTAAAATGAATTTAGAATTTGCAACTTTAAACAGCGGTAAATGTAGGAAACAGCTCCTGTCAGACCTACAGTGAGAATAGGGTAAGCAGCTGTATTGACCCTATATTAAAAATCAAGGAGGCCCACAACAATTTAATACATCAAGGCTGCTCCTCTGAGTTATAAGGGATGAAGAGAATCCTGGTCCCTTCTGAAATTCACTACCATCTCATTAGTCTCATGCAGAGTTCATTGTCTCTGCACTCAGGTGTTCAACCTCCTCTCTGTATTTAGACTTATCATTGTTTCTGCATCCTACTTTTGCTTTGTTGTCTGCAAACTTCACTATATGACAGCTGGGGTGCCTTGTCTAGCAGTCTTATGTCAGCAGAGTGAACAGAAGGGGCTCAGGTAGCCCAGGGGTGAGCCAGTGGAGGAGGAGAAGGTGTTGTGGATTCTGACAATCTGACTTCTGTTGGTCAGAAAGTCCAGGACCCAGTTCCCAGTGTGGTAATCTGTCCAAGAGAGGAGAGCTAAAGTCTATGGGAAGGTGATGTTGAGGGAAGAGGAGAAATCCAGGAAAAGCAGACACATGTAAGGAGTTTCTGCCCTCCAGGTAGGTGAACTGGTTAGATGGAGTCCTTGATGTGGGGCATGACTATTGTCTCAAAGCAATTCATGACTACAGATGTTAAGGCGATAGGTCAATAGTCATTCAGGCCTGTCACAGTAGAGCACTTAGGGACAGGGACAACAGCGGAAGACTTTAAGCAGGTTGGGACAGCAGTGACAGTGAGGTGTTAAAGATGTCCGCCAAAACCTAAGACAGCTGGTCTGCACAGTCCCTTAGATCCTGCCCTGGGATGTTGCCAGGGCCTGCAGCCTGAAGGGTTGCTTCCCTGAAGGGTGATATGAGTCTGAAGCTGATGGGGGTGTTGGGATCTTCAGGGCAGAGAACATTTTAAGGACATTTTGCAATGAGGGGGTCCCTGGAGCTTTTTGCATCTCTGATGTTGTAGCCTGTAATGCATTTGATGCTCTTCCAGGACTCAATAACGACCTCAATAAGTATCAAAGGAAATAGAACAAAGTTTAATCCCAGGAGATGGAGAGGCCGCTGTACTTCTATAGAATGCCATGGCAACGGATGAACTATACCTGCAAACTGTTTTGAGTTTGACAAATTTCCTTGCAAGTGGTTAAGAATTATATTGCAACTAGTTTGTAGATCAGCTTTGCATACGCCAACAAGTTTTCACATGTTTCATACATGCAAATCTTTAAAAGATTAAGCCCTAAATGTGTGAAACTAAAGGAGAAAGCTGCTTCAATCAAAATCTGGTAGCTTATTTGCAAAATGGGCTGATTCCCTATTTATTTTTGTTTCTCTGTGGGTTCATAGAAATAAAATAAAAATAATCAGTTTCTTTTATTGAGTACCTAACAAAACATAGTGACACCTCTCCCAAAGTTCCCTTCTTAATTGCAATTAGTGAGGTGAGATTTGTTTTGCTAAGGCTAAGGTTTGAATGTTGAGTCACCTGCTTTCATTATCCATGTTTAAGTGATATGATGCAATAGCTGCCCAATAAATGTAAATCATTCATCAGTAAATACAAAAAAAATCCTAAATATAAAAATACCAATATGAATCCTCTGGACTGAAGCTACTGAAAATGGACTGTAAAGTGTTTTTTAGACACATACTGTATAAGAGACATGAATAGCAGCTGCAAACTGACCTCCTCAAACCTGGCTTTAATGATGGTGTTCCAGTGCTTGATGGTTGTGATGGAGTCTGGATGGCATAAGCTGAGAATAGCCTCCCCCATACAAGTTGCTTTATTCAGACCAACTCGCTTCTCCTCCAGCTTTTTCATTAAATCCTTAAAAACAGTGAATAGAAAACGGTTTACATTTGGATTGGCTTATCTTTACCAAACCTAAAAATAAAACATGAGCAATGCAGGACAATTTTTGAGAAATGAAATCATAGGAAAAATAGAGTACTCAGTTTTTGGCTTTAAGGGTGACTATGCTGACGGGTTACAAGTATGTACAGAGTCTTGACTGTTTAAACATCATTAAAAATGTTGGAAACCCGGATTTCTTTCAAAAATAGGGGAAAAATACTCATACAATACAATATAAATACTACCAAATATAGTATGCAAGTAGTAGATTGCAAAAATATAAAGACAGACATAAAACCCCTAACCCAACTCAGCAAGCAGGAACAGCTATTTTTTGTACCATGAAGCCTCCTTTAATTAACAAGAGGCTGTGCAGATTGTGAAAGACGTGATGTGGGATGGATATCTCATTTCTACCTACCTATCACATTTATTTAAGGAAAAGATGCATTTATTGAAGTAAAAAAAACATGCTGAGTAAAAAAGGAATTATAAGTGTGTAATGGCATTAATAGATTTAGCTAAATAAATGAAAGAAGGGTCTTGAGGACTTGCTAGTTAGATTTATCCACCAAACCAAACAGGGTGTCTTTGCCTTTTTTTGTTGCATCAAAACTAGCAACTGCTTTAAGAAGATTATAGATCTTCAAGACAATCAGCCCAATGAATACAACTCCTGTGATGTATATACATCACTTCATTTATCAGGAAAAAAACATGGTGGCACTCTGAGATGTTGTTGTTGGAGAGAGAAGGAGGTGCAAACTGTATTCTGCTTGCATTTAGCATTTTTCCCATCCAAGTGTTTTAAAATAACTTAATATTAGCTTGCTTGCCTTGTGTTGTTCAATTAGTGCTCGCAGAGCTTCCTCGTCATCAGGCAGGCTACCATGAAAACGCAAGCTTTGTTCAGCCTCGGCTAGCCACTCCAACAGGATATGAACAGTGGAGTGAAATTCCTCAGCCTGCAGTAGGACAAAGAAACATTACTAAGGCTCAGAGTAACAGTTTATCTTCCATGTAAAAGAGGCTTTGCTGTACCTGGCATAGGGCCTGCTCGAGCCGGGTCTGCTTGGACACAGACAAGTTGCACACGGTATCCCAGCGAGTGCTCAGCTCCTGCATCTGGACTTTGACCCAAGAAGAGTCATCGTGTCTATTCTCAACAAGCTCCTTCGCAGAACGCTTCAGAGCCTGAATGCTCACTGTACGCTTTCCCAGCTCCTTTTGGAAAACCTACAGAAACAAGTTCACAGAGGAGACAATTTTGAACCGATTTAGTTTTTAAACTGAATGATTTAACACATGAATATGATTTTATCTAAAACGGTCTTCTGTATTTCTGGGAATTTGTTTCAGCTTAATATTCTATTGTAAGATAAACCTCTAGGTAATGTTCACAATGATCACTTTTTAATTTATAAAAAAATCCAAGCCCAGGTTTCGTGGTCTTCAAACTTTACAACTACGCTCAACTTCTTGTCCAATAAAATATATTTTGTAGGTTTTAGTTATTAATATGACATAATGAGAACCTTTTTAAGGAGTCTAAATATTATTTCAAGGTTCTGTACATGTAGATATCAGACACAGTTCAGGAAACAAGCAAATATACAAACAATACTCTAAAGCCATTTTTACTGTATGCTATCTGTTTAGCTGTTTCAATACAGCTGTCTTCACAGCCCAACCCTTGTGGGGTTGAAGTGCCACTATAATTAGAAAGAAAGCCATTAAAAGGGATGAAAGAAAAGGGCGGTGGTGCAGAATTGAAAACCTTTAGATGTTTTCAAAGCTCGCTTTTGTCACTGCTTCTCATATCTAAAAGCAACAATAGTGTGACATATTGTATGTCTTTGATGTGTTTTTTTTCTACCTTATGGTTGTCTATCAGGTTGAGAACCAGGTCAATGTCTCCATGGACCGGCTGGTCCTCAGCCAGCTGAGGCTCCACCTTATACAGCCAGTCGATGAGAGCCTGGAGGGCATCAGTAAACTGACCAGAGAACAGCAGGGCCTCCTCCAGTTTGTTTTGTCTGCAGATGAACACAAATGACAAATCAGTCCCCTGACAGCAGCTGTCGACAAGAGAGAAAAAAAGGGATGATGTATCCTCACCTTTCCACTGACTTTCCACAAACAGTGTCCCACTTATCCCTCAGCTCACTCAGCATGTCGTCCAGTTTCTGCTTATCATCTTTAAGAGCAGTTTTGTCTTTCAGGGCCCGCCCAGTTCTAGCAGTGGTGTCGTACACAGAGTGTTTACTACCCAGAGCTTTCTGGAACTCCTGAATTAGAGAAAACACCATCGCATTATTCAAAACAAACTGAAATCTGTCCTTTTCAGGGAGGTGCTGAGAAGTCTGCACCCCCAGATAAAAAGGCAGAAGATTATTGTTTATCTACTGCTGGAATGTCAACAGTGTTCCTATTTGACTGTTGTGATTAAGATGCAGTGAAATGTAAGGCAAACACAAAAGGGGGTCAAATCTGAGCTACTGCTCCAGAGAGATTAAAAGTATCCAATCCCTAATAGATTTGGTCCAGACCCGGATTACTATAGGATTAGCTCCATCTCCCTTCATAACAATGCAAACAAGGCAAAAACGAACAATAAAATAAACACTTTAATAAATAATACATTTCAAAGGCAATGATAATCTAATCAGTGAAAACCTAAATGGCTCTAAATGCATTTATTTAAATGTTGAAAATGAAACTTTAAACAAGTAGCATAAAAAGACTAATTTATTCAATAAAACAAGAACTGCATCAATAAAGTTTTTTTCCTGCCTATACTAACTCTTGCTTTTTTTAAGGGGTTGATCCGGCCTCTGAGAACCTAGACTGATTGTGATTTCTCAGACTTGGTCTGAATTTGTAGAATTTTTTTAAAATGTTATGAAAGGAAGAAAGATTTTTAAAAAAAAACCTGCTGCAGCTTCTTGAACAGAAGCAGACAGTAGTTTTGCATCCAACATAAAATTAGGTAAAAAATAGGTACTTGGTTGTTAACACTTAAGCATTGAAAAGAATGTCTGCTAACTTCATTTTGATTTTTGAATCCACAAAAAATCTGTGTTTAGATCTATTAACAAAAATAAAAGGTTTTAAATATGGACAAAACATGATTTTTGTCTTCAGTGACAGTCAATCATAACCGATCAACTTTTAATCCCCAGTCAACTGATTTGTGCATCTCATGATGTTTCCATTTGATGAGTGAAGCCATGATTGCTGTATTTACCATAAAAGGAGAGGAGCTAGCAGGGCTTATGTTCTATAAATTTAGGTACACATCGAGTTGTCACCTTGTGCTGTGCCAGCTGCGTCTTGATTTTGTCTGGGTCATTGGCAATTTCCACCTCAAAGTCCAGAGCCTTCTCGGATTCTTCCAACCACTCCATCAGTTTGTTAAAGGTTTCATGGAACTAAAGAAACATTAGACACAGAGTAACAGGTTTGAAAAATTTACCCTCGTGTTTGATTTATAACAACGTTCTGCTTTGTGTTCATGTGATCAAGCTCTCTGGCTGAAAGTTAAGATGTGTTCCCTACTAATAAAAACAAATCTAGAACATGCAGACAGAGTATAAAACAGGCCTAAAATATAGTTTCCACTAAGCTTTCCAATAATAATACAACAATCCAGATAACAGTGAAACAAGCCAGTGCCAGACAGGATATAAACATGGATAAAGTGTTACCTGCTTTGCCCTTTTCCTTGCGTCATCCAGCAGGCGACCTCGCTCTACAGACCTCTGCACCAGCTTCTCCCAGCGGCTCTGTACGCTGAGCAAAAGGTTCTTGATCAGCACCACATCCTGTTTCTGGCTGAAATACTTCAAATGTGTCCCCGTCTTGTCCAGCTCGATAATGTTCTCTCTGTGGGAGTTCACCTCGGTCACAAACATCTAAGCAAACACAAAAAAATGTATAGAGGTGAGATTTTTAGTTTCAAAGTACTAAGGAAAAGAATGTAAATATAAAAAAAGCAGATTTTATTCCATGAACACATTCATTAATGATACACAATCTAAAACCTATTTATTTTCATCAGGTTTAGTTTTCCCACCAGAGGCTCCGTCTCTCCACACATTACCTTATGCTCATCAATTTGAAACATGATGGTCTCCAGAATGAGGGAAGCAGGAGAAACCATGTTCAGTGTCTGTTCCGCCTGGGTCAGCCAAACAATGAAGTCCTGAAGAGAGCTGTGGAAATCTGTGGCCAGCGTTAAAGCCTCTTCAAGTTTTGCCTGTGGACACAAACCACCAGGGTGTTGATTTCCCTACATATACAAGTTCACTGTTCATTGCTGCAGTCTTCCCTGTTAACAGATCTGGGTGGTTTTAATGGTCAGGCTGAAAGGCAATAATGAGCTTTTAATTGAGGAAGAGAGACATCCACAGTAACTCTTTTACTGAATCATATCCGCTCATCCCAGTAGAGATGGCTCAGTTTCATAGAATGACAGTGAAAATTATATTACAATGCTGATGAGATTTTGGATTATTAAATAAATTTAAACTTCTAAACAAGTTTTACATAAAATGGCAACTCTGCAACCCAAATATTTAAAAGACTCTTTATTCCAAGGAAAATGAAAAATCAACAGAAAAAAAACAGAAAAATAACTACATTGCTGCATGGAATAATGATAACAGCTTTGACAATATGCAGAGCCTTGCAAAGGTATTCAACCCCCATAGATGTTTTCAGATTTTATCCCATCACAACTACATACTTTATGGAATTCTTTGGGGATTTTGTGCAACAGACCATCAACAAGCAGAGCATAACTGTTACTTGGAAGTAAAGGGTTGTATAGTTTTTTGTAAGCCCCTAACAGGTTTTCTTCAAAAATTACGCTATACTTAGCTCCATCCATTTCTCATCAACACCGGAAAGCCATCCTTAAAAAACATGACATCTGGCTGTCTGATGTTCAAAACTTCCTCTATGTCCTGCCTGGTGTCCTCTTGGTCTTCATGAAGCTGTTTGTTCACTAATGTTCTCTGACAAACTTCTCTGCCTATCATTAAACAGAAGCTTAATAGTTGGGTTTAATTACAAACACGTTTACTTTATTCTAAAATTAGAGGACTTCTAAAAATAATTGGTTGCACTGGGTTGTACCAAAATTTCATTTTCTTTCAGGGATCAATAAGGTATAATTGAATTGAATCCATTCATTGGTATTGGTACAAAAAGAAGCTGCATCTAACATTCAAATCAAAACTTATTTTATTTTATTTGGGAAATTTAAAACTGTAATACTTTTGAGATACTTACATGTCATTTTTCTATTATAGGTGACAAAATATGAAAAGGTTTCAGGGGTATAAATGCTTTCGTAGGATACTGGACATCTTTGCCACATAAAAGCATCATTTAAATGTATTATGATAAGTCAAAATCTTAAAAATGTGGTTCTGAATTTTACTGAAATAAAAGTGATAAATATCGGTTTTGTTCTTTTCCGGGTCATCACCAGGGCAACACATAAAAAGATTATGCTCCACCTCTGCAACAACTCCACTGCTGCAATCAAAAGTGTAACCATATCCTGAGCACCTTTGCCAGCCCTTACACCCTTCATTATCGACACTGGGATTAAAGGCTTCAAGCTGCAGAGTCAGAGCTCAAGTGTTTGTCAGCGATACCTCCCTGGGACAAGAGGAGGTGAGTCATTTCTGCTCAGAGCATTAAACACCATACAGTGATTCTCCTACCTTCCTCTCCACGACCTTCGCTTGCACAGCTTCCCATTTCTCCTTTAGGGAGGAGAGGTCCTGCTCTGTATTGATGTCCGGGCCCCCGGGCGTCATGGCAAGCAGCTGGCCACCCTTTTCAAGCAGCTTCCTATACAACTCCCCCTTAGCCTCAAAGGTAGAACACAACTCCTAAAACAGAAACAAATACGATGGCGTGAGGAGAGTTTTTGTCAGCGAAACAAAAAGTTCAAGACAGCTTGTTAGTAAGCGGTTAGGACAAGTTTTATCCAAAAATGGAGAAAGAATGAGCACAGCAAGGCTGTTTAGGTCTCCAAGAAACATGTTTCCAATAATAGTTAAACAATATAAAGTTACCAATATAGTAAAGTTATTGTTTCCAGAGTTTGGCTCTTTTTAGTTCTATCAAATATCACATTTGTGTTTCTTTAGGAAACAACTGCGGCTGAAGTGTCTCCATTACTGGGAGCAAAGAGTAAAGAGGGAAAACATTCCCAGATTCATTAAGGTCAGACATGCACTAATCAATTAGAAACACTTAATAGACTTTTTGTCACACTCTGTGAGATGTGTATTTTGAAGTGTCTCTTAATTTTCACACTTGAGATAAAACACAGCAAAGACGCAGCAGCCTTCCTGCCAGCCTGCCATCTGCATGCAGCCTTTTATATTGTTAAACACATACCAGATGGGCGTTAAGCTGCTCCCGGGCCGTGTCTGGTAAACCTCCCACTGCCTTTGATGCCAACAGCTGACGTTCTGTGTCTTTCAGCCATTGCTGCATATCTTCTATCTCACCATGGAAACCTTGGGCCTAAAACACAATACAACCTGGGTCAGAACAAAAGGTGACTCGCACACACACATACGCTGATTGTTAGAAACCTGAGGCTGGAAGAGTAACAGGACTGAGTTAACAATGCCTTCACATGATTCCTAACATATTCTGCTATATTCAAAATGATGTTTACTTTCATCAAAGCAGTTCTCATGAATTATCAGTGTCACTATTAGAAGTACCACAGGATGGCAATTTAATGATGAATTCCTGGGAATGGGAGCATTCATCAAGGCATAATGTCAGGACTTTGTTGTAACATACTGGTTTCCTTAGGAAACAACTGCTGGATCACAATTTATACCAGTTAAAGATATTGTTTTATGACATTTGTAAGAACCTGAAGCAGAGAGGCTTCAAGTTGTTTCTTCCTCTGGTCTGTTTTCTCAAGGATGGCCTTCCACCTCTGGTTAAGATTCTCCAGTTTGCTCTGAAGGCTGGATGCTTCCTCTCCAGCGCTAGACTCGACCAGCTCATTACCGGCTTTGTTCACGGTCTCCACTGTTGCCTTGTGAGCCAATACATCTATTTGGAGAACCTGTAGAGGAAAAACAAAAATCTTAACTAACTGGCGGCATTTAATTAAAATGGTCTATACCCGTTTTAAGCTTTTCACAGATACCAAATTAGATACATAGTACATTTATTTTGGAGATTAACTATAATCCAAACTAAATAATCAAATGAAGCTGTTTATGTGAATTAATGATTAAAAGTAGATTTGTTCCTACATGATGCTTGGCGAGCTCTATCTCGATGGCTTTGGGGTCTCCTGCAGCTTTCCGTTGTTCATTGAGCAGTTCTTCAGTGTGGCTCATCCAGGCCAGCAGCTCATCCAGTGCATGCTGGAACTGGCCCAGTGCCAGCAGCCCCCCCTCAAGTTTGTGCTGGATTAATGACAGATTGACCCAATAGATTTAGCATTTTGCAAAAAACACTTGACATACTCATGGCATTTTAACAGTCTAGTGGAGCTTTTGTTCAAGCGTTGACACTTGAGCAAGTTATTTTAATGATGATCAAAGAGGCTAAAAAAGGTTAAATAGTAAAGGTATGAAAAAACAAATATTTTACTTTAGCATTTGTCTTAGTAATATACATTACAAACCAATAAAGGATAAAGGAACAATTAAAGTTTAATACAAAAAAGGTTGTAAGTAAAACAGTCTATTTAGTTTACAAAGTTTCTTTAAACAACTTCAATGCAAGATTATTGATTACAACATTTCTTTCTCTGTCATTTCCCTGCTCTGACCTGTCGGCTGATTATTTTTTCGTCCAGGTTTTCCCAAAGCATTCTGAGCTCAGACATTGGCTCCTTGATGGCACAGCGATCAGCCTCCTCTGTCACCTTCTTCAGTAGGAGGCCAGCCTGGTGGTTCAGGCGCTCCATCTCGATCTGGAGCTGGTAGGCTTCTCCTTTGAACTCCTGACAAAAGGAGCAACATGAAACATAGTCGACCAATCAGTCAACACAAGCTCAAAGACAGGCAGAGAAAAGCGGAGCCATTTGCGAGTTTGTGTTATTGCACATCAAAGGTGCATAGGAAACCTTTCTTTTAGATAAAAAAAAAAAAATTCAGGTAGTGAATTGTGGCTTAAAAATAAACACAGCTGATATGAATATGTCTGGTGTTCATCAAAATATTTCAGGAAACAGGAAAGAAGAGAATCATCAACTGTTCCGGTTATAACAGAAGTAAATCTTTTGTCATCTCGTTTACCAGAAAATCCTAACCAGTACCTTGAGTTCTACGATTTGCTGTTTGACCGTCTCCAAGTCTGTGCCTACAGGGGACATTGAATCCAGTTTGTTCTCCAGAATATCCACCCAGTCAAACATACCCTGTGCGCAAAGCAGGAAACCATTGTTCATGTCAGAACACAAAGCTTGGTTCACACAGAGTCATGTTACAGCCATGTTCTTCTCATTCCATGCATTCAAACTCCAGCTCTCGTGCACAGCTTGTAAATAGGTGAACATTTACAATGAATTTAAAGTAATCCACAAAATAAAATACTAAACTCAACAAAATAAAACCAGCTGACTTTTTAAAGATTTTATAAGAACCAAAAAAAGCTATCCTGTGGTTGGTGTTTATTGTCTCTAAGTTACAAAGTTACTCTCGTAAAATGTTATATCACTTGAATCAGCTGTTTGATCTTAAAATCATCTGCCTTGCTGTCTGAATTTAGGTTTCACAGATATAAATGTGTCAAAAGAAATAACTACAAAAAGTTATAAAAAATGACTAGAAATGAAAGGATAATTACAAATGTACATCTTTGAATATTGTAACTTCAAAGTTTGTGTTCATACCTGAAGACCATCTTGAAACTGCACAGCAGCCTGCATGGCTTCTTCCAGTCTCTCTACTCTTTCTTTCCAGGTCTTGTTGAGATGCTCCCACGCTGAATTCACCTAGAAACATAAAACAGACCAATGTGATACATCTGATTACACAAATGATTTACAGTACAACTATGTTTTTAGATTTTTGCATTTAAATAAGTGAAACCTTATCCGTTACCTCATCCACACTTTTCTTTATGACAGGCTTGTCTGGTTCCCCACAAGCAGTCATAAGTTCAGCACCCTGGTTCCGAACCACATCTAATTCTTCCTGCAGTCCATCAATTTCCTCCTTAAATCCCTTAAAAATATATAATGCATATTTTCCTTTACAAAAACCTCTGTCTGCTTTTGTCATCTATGAACTAATTCAGAAGTTTTGTCATTTTTTATTCCACCTCCACAAATTCCTGCTGCTGCTTGACAACTGAGGGGTCCACTCCGGGCTCCTCCAGCTCCCTCAGCAGATCTTGGCTGTCTTTGATAGTGACGATGAGAGCGCAGTGGTCACACCAGAACTTGTCTGCCAGGTCCATCACATCCAGCAGCTTAGCTTCTCGCTCCTCTAGCAAAGCTTGGATGTCATTCCACAGGAACATCATGTGGTCCAGTTTGTCTTGGACGGCTAAAGGAGAGAACATTCAGGGTATCACAAATATGATAAATAGAACATAAAGGATTTTAACGGGTTTTTCTTTTTCTTTCAGCTATGCTTGCCTATTGTTTTTAATTTTATCAGCTTTTTTAACGACCACTTAAACTTGTTTTTAGTTATAACACATTCACAACTATTTAGAGAAGCACTAAAACATTGCTAATGACTGAAATCAGATAATTGTATCTAAATTGGTTTAGACCAGTGGGATGGAAAATAATAAGCCCTTTCCCAAACATAAATACACCATAATTCAAAAAAACCTTTAAAAAGCTGTGTTTATATCTCTGTACAGCATGTAAAAAGCTAAATAAATTAATATAAACAGTAAATATATATATATATATATTTAAAGATGTGTTTGATTGATTCATGCTGTGAGGATAAAAACAGCAGGATTTTAAGCTAACAACAGGAAGGCTGAACAGAATACAGCAAAGGGGAGCTTATCTCTATCTGTGGTGAACTTAATGATCCATTTTGTTCAAATATTGCAACACTATAAAAATAAAAAAATAAAAAGTAAACACAATAAACAGACTTAGTGTTACAGCACACCCAATACCTTTAGCAGATATGTCCTTGTCTGCTCCTTCGGATCGTGCAATCATCTCTTCACCTCGTTGCCTCAGCGTCTCATAGGTTGGCTGCAGTTTCTCCAGATCCACAGTAATGGCCTTGTTTTCAGTAATCTGCTCCTTGATCTTGTCTACCTCTACTGAGATGGATGGAGGCTGGCGCAGGCGTTCAGCAATTCGCTCCAGGGACTCCAGCATTGGGTCAATCTTATCGTGGAACTAATGCAAAATCAGAAAGAAACTCTTTAGCTAAAATGTGAGACTCCTGTATTCATTAATTTCTTTAAAAAAAAAACATACAAAAAGGTACAACTTATTATGTTATAGCTAGAGAAAATTGTTGGATGGATACGTGTTATACATAACTTTGTGAATAAACTAAAGTATCAACAGCACTATAGTGGTCAGAGTTTGCCAAAAATCTACTAAGAAGAAGTAACATTTTGGAGATCTAAAGTGAATCAATAAGCCTTGATTCTGGTTGTTCTATATGTTTACATTTTTATATGTAAGTGATATAAATCTACTTAAGAACAAATATGTCAATACTTTACCTCTAAACCTAACTGTATGTAGGTCCCAACAACAGTATTTTTTAAGTACATGCTCCACATCAGTTTCAAAACATTGAAATAAAACCTGTTTTCTGATTCTTAAACAATGGGAAAAAGTACCATCTGCCCCTAAAATAGTTTGTTTACGGATATAGTATCTCTTTCAGCCCCAACAGGTTATTCATGTTTAAATGCTGCATTATGCATGAATTTAAAGAAAGATCCCTCAAAACGTATGAATATTTATCTAAATCACATAAATATAAAGAGCTGCATTTAGCTTTGAATTATTAATGACCAGAGGGAAAACATCAACCTTAAATAGAATAGAATAGAATAGAATTCAACTTTATTGTCATTGCACTGTCGCAAGTACAAGCAACGAAATGGAATTTGCATCTATCCAGAGGTGCTATACAGGATATAGATGTTTATTTACAGGTGTACAAGGATGGTTAAAAATAAAATAAAATGTTCTGTATAAATATAATATAAATATGGGAGCTATATGCACATCTTATAGAGATTATGTAGAATATACAGGAATGTTACGAATGGATTGTATATGTATTAGTAGGTTTATAATATAAGATAGATAATGGTAAATAAGGGTTATAGATTATATACAGATTATGTATGTGTGTGAGGGGAACAGTTTGAGGTGTGTGTGTGTGTGTTGCTATCTTTAAGGATGTCACAAAAGCAAATAGGCTAAGATCTCAAAACAAACATATAGAGACCAAAAACGTGCATGCTGCCCACCTGGGTTGATTTGGAAATGGCTTCATCCAAACTGGCAGCTCTCTCCTTAACATCAGCCTTGAGTTTGGTGTACAGTTGGTCTGCAGACGTGTATTTCTCTCTAATGGGAGCTCCTTCCACTGGACTCAGTTCAAGCAACTGGGGACCTGTTTTGTTCATCTTGTCGATATGAGGTTTGTGCTCGGCAATCAGTTCTCGCATTTGCTGAGGGAGACGTCAGATATTAATCTATGTGGCCATTTTTCTTTACTATACAAGTGTTATAATGCATGCTGGCTGCTTACCCTGAGCTCCTCTTGTTGTTGTCTGAGCGTTTCATATTCAATAGCAGGAGGGGGGAACTGGCTGAACATGCTTAATGTTTCCTGCAACCACGGCCACATTTCTTCGTAGGTCTCCCAGAACTGCCCAGCCAGAGACTGTGCTCGCTCCAGCTGGAGACAGCGCTCTGAATTCAGCTGGCTAACAGTACTGTACTTCTCCAGGAGAGTCTGGGTCTTAGCCTGATTAAAAACAACAATAACAACAAATCCTCTATCTTTTGTGTAGTAAAAATAGCATTTTAACAAATGTGTAAAGAAAAAAGGGTAAAGAAAAACATACATATATACATATATACTGTATATATCTTACCTTCAGGGCTTCTTTATCTTCAGGGTTTTTGCTGCCGATGATTGCTTTCCCAGTTTTTACAATTTCATCCACAACATCTTTGTGTTTCATGATGTCCATGGAGAAAATCTACAAAATAATTCCAATAAATATCACTTGATGTTACATAATAACTTAGTTTAGAGGATATATTCTTTAAATATACTATTATTAGTGTCAGGCGGTAACAGTAAAACTGATGATAGAAACTTTCATAGCCCAGAACTACAAATACTGCTCTGCAAAAAATATAAAAAATGAAAATAGGCTTCTTTATGACAACATTTGCGTGAAAAAGTGTTTTTTATCTTGGTAAATGTAGTAACATTACTTTGTCAAATTCTTCCAATATGCCAATGCTCCAAATGGAAAAAAAATGAATGAAAAAGAAGAAAAAATATTAAGAATAAATATTCACTTATTTTATATCCATAATTTAAATGTTTGCTTAGACAATAAAGAAATTGTTACCAATGGCTAGATATTTGTTGTCTAAAGATAAGCGATACGATAAATAACCATCCCTAATTACTATGCACTGACCTTCTGTGCTTGGAGCTGGGCTGTAGTTTGATCGTGCTCCAACCTGATATCACCCATTGACAGCAGCTTCCCCTCAGCATTTGCCAGCCAGGAGAGCTCAGTGTCTGCAGCCTCTTCAAACTGGTAAAGAAAAATATTGAGAAAAATTTGAAAAAAAAGGTGCCAAAGAAAAGTACTTATGTAGCAACCAATCTGATTTACCTGCTGAGATTTAAGGATGTCAGCATTGATCTGGTCCACCTGTTGAGTGATGGTCTCACAAGCAACTCTATATCGCTCATTATCATCGGTCACCAGCTTATCCAAACTCTCTCTAGTGTGCCAAGGGATCAGGTCCAGGAGTGAAATGCTTAACTCATTTAGTTTGTCCAAGACAGGCTTCTTCTCTTTAGTCTCCTTCAATAAGGCCTTGATAAGATTACATCACAAATATAAAATAAAAATTACATCACAGACAATTTCTGTTAAGAGCTTCTTTAGAGGTTGATCAAAAATTCTTACTTTCTGTCTGTTCTGTGAGTGAATCAGCTGGTCGCCCACTGGTTTCTGGTCAGCAAAGATCTTTAGCTCAGCCTCAGCTGTCTCTAGCCAGGTGTTTAAGTCTTTATGGTTGTGTTGCAGCTCATTGGATAGACTCAAAACTCGCTCCAGTGTCTTCAAAACATTGTCACTCATGGATTTAATTTCAGCATACTTTGTTTTTATTCCATCCAACTTGCCTTGGATGATAACCACTTCATCGCCTAGAAGTAGAGAAAGAAAACAGAAACTCTACTTTATTCATTTGTCATATTTTGTAATAGAGGCTGATGGTAGCTTGGGAAACAAGAAAACTCAAATAGCCTCAACCTAATAAATTTCTTTGGACCCCTGCTAAAAATCTTTGAAATCTATTACTCTTTTAGAGTAACAGAGATCTGTGTGTGTATCAACAGTAAACAATTATAGGTACGACAAGCAATCCTTTTAAAAGAAATATTCCATTTTTTATTACTCCACCTGTTTATATTGGTCAGGTTTAAGGAACATCTAATTTGAAATCCACAACTAACCCTTCAGAATAGATATAACAGGAGAGAGGATAAAAACATTGATCAGAAAGTAATGTGTGTCTGTTGAGGGAGGGAGGTAAAAATAGTGTCACCTGTGAGTTTGTTTAATACAAAAAAAATACGAAAATAGAACTGTTTTTCCCCCCACTGCGTCCATGCGCAAACATTTAAACATTTATTGGTAGGTACTCAAAATGGAGAACATCTTTACAACCGGGGAACAATCATTCCCCTTCACAATATTAAAAGAAAATGTTATAAAACCATTCATATGAGAAGTTTCTTTAGATAATGCATCAAGCTGAAATCCTAGGTTTTTATCTATAGGCAGCAAACTGCACCGTATATAAAAACCTTTATCTATTTGTTTCTAAATAGCTCATAAAGCCTATAGTAGTGAGGGAGCAGTGTACCTGTTGTTTGCTTCAGAAGTTCCATTCCATTTGAGATGGCTTGCTCGACGTTCTTCTTCCTTAACTCAATATCACCCTGCAGTATCTAAATAGAAAGATCTCAGTAAGTCAATGAGGAGTTCAAATTAATCTTATTACAAAAAAAGGGCAAAAATAAACAACAATACAAGCAGAAAGATGATGTGGTTTAAATAAAATGTGATAGTCGGTCTGGAGAGGAGATTATACCCGCTGTTCGGCCAACTGCTTTTCAAGAACCTCAGATTTGTGATCCTGGATGGACACTTCCTTTAGCTTGGAGTGCACCTCACTGAGCCAGTTCATGAGAGCCACTTCGTCCTCTCCAAACAACTGGGCATTGGCCAGAGCTTGGTGCAGCATGTCAGCTTTCCTCCTGCATTGCTCCTGGAGCTCTATATAACTGGCCTGGGTGGTGTCCAGTCTGGACTGAACAAACTCCTTCTCTTCCACAGAGCTTCCAGTTTTAAGCATCTGACCCAGACTGACAGCCCGAAGCAGGTCTTTACTGTGACCCATAATATCCTCTTCCAAGCTCTGACCAGGGGTGAATGGAAAATGAGAATAAGAAACAAACAAAAAAAACACAAAAATATAAAAATAATAATGAACAAAAATGAAAATGGTTGATGATGAAAAATGAATTTAAGTAAAATAAAAAACTAAACAAATATAAATGTGAATAAAAAAGGATTGGTGATGACAAAAAAAAAACAAAAAAACAATAAAGTTACCTTGTGCTGAGCAATTTGATCCTCTAACTTGGAAGTCTGAGTGCCAATTGGCTCACAGCTGGCCAGATGTTTCTCTGTGGCAGCAAGCCACTCATTGAGTGGCTCCAGAGTCTCATGAAACTGCTGAGTGACCACTAAGATGCTCTCCAATTGCTTTTGCCTGCCATATGCATTAAAAGATATACAGAAAATATTATTATTTACACAACCAGAATAGCTTTAATGTCACAGATTTTTTTTCTGATCACTTGTACGTAGACATAGAGAAAAGCTCTGAACTAGAAATATCAAACAAAACAAAAATGGAAGCCTCAAACTAGCTGAGGTTTCATATTTATCAAACTCAAATTAAGACAAAAACACATTTATCATCAACTGCAAAAGAATTATCTTAAACCCCTTAAATGTTTTCCCATATGAGACGTTACACATACAGATGAAAATGTATTTTTATTGGGATTTGATATGACAAGCCAGCATAATGTGCATAATGTGTGTAACTGCACAACTGCGCTGAAAGAATGCATTGATAAAACCATCAATCATTTACTCTGCAAATCTTTGTTTTATAAAAAAATGGCAAGATCCATGTGCCTTAGGAAATATATAAAACAAGTCTCATTTGAAGTCTGAACATTCTGGCATTAATGGCCCTGAAACATGCAACCAGAGGTGTATTGGAATAATTTAGATAAGGTGTTTAAAGAGGACTCCAGTCCTCAAGATCAGGTCTCCTCAAACTTTTAGAGCTGTTTCGCCTTACTTAACTAAATAGTAAAGGACAAATTCACCCCATGATTAGGATATGTGGTATCTAAAAGTTGCAGCACTGGTTGAGGCCCCGGGGTTTAGCCCAAAGTTTCAGAGCTAAATGTAAGTCGGACTCTGTGTCAAAATTTAAATATTTGTGTTTAAATATGCTCTCTATCCAAAACCAATGAGCTTGAGCTTCTTTAAAAAAAGGAATGCTCAATGATCTCAGTGTCTAAAATGTGCAAAGCTGGTGGTGACAAGTCAAAAGAAAACTGTCCGTATGAAGCATTGACCTGGGGTTTAGACACAAATGCACAAAGCAGTTTTCAAATGTTACTTGGAATAATTTGAAAAGTTGTTAATTAGTTTTTTCGTTCCATGACTAAAAGCTCCATTGAAATCTGATGAAGCTTATGGTCTCCACGTTACAAAATGTGCAAAAATGTTGAAACCGGCATTAGGAGTTCTGCAAGACATATTATCTTGTTTTTATGTACAAACCTTTTTTTGAAATAATAAACTGTAGGGTATTATATATCAAATGTACATGTATATACAGACCTGCTTTCAGCTTTCTTGAGCAGATTGTCCCACCTCTGTCCCAAACATTCAATCTCTTTTGTGATCTTCTCCTTGTCCGCAGCCTCTGCCAGTTCAGCAACCTTTCCTCCCTCATTCTTTATGAGCTCCACAGTTGGCTTTCGGTCATTCAGAAGTCTCTGTAGGAGCTGTCAGCAAGAAACAAAGCAAGTGAGTTATTAAGAGCAATAAGAAAACCACTAAATCTTATAGTCACAAATTAGGTGTTCATTACACAAAAAGTTTGTGTTAAGACTACTAATAATGGTTAATAATGGTGTCAATTAAGTGGGATAAACAGCAGAGCAAATGTTAGGCATTTCTTTATAGTGTTAAAGTGTTCAGGCTATAACAGAGTGCTTTTGTGTTTCTGCATGTAACCCCATGGAATTGATATTTACTTACCCTCTGCTCTTGTATCTGTGCCTTCACCACTTTGAACTCAGCAGAAGGAGGCTTCTGTGTAGCCATAAGCTCTTCTGTATCGGTCAACCAGCTGAGGAGGGACTCAAGAGCATCCTGAAATCTTCCACAGTGCAGCAAGGCTTCGTGTAATTGTGCTGAACGCTCAGCAACCTGCAGAGGTGGTTTGAATGTTTTGAAGGATATTGTTATCAAAAATATTTTTTGGGACATTTTAACAACTGTCCAAAATACTGTTATTAAATAATGACATCATAAACTAAGAACTGAAGCAACCTTTTTATTAAGAGTATTCCACTTGGAGTTGATGGCTTCCAAGTCATCCTCAATTTTGTTGGTGCTGGTGCCTTTAGCTGCGTTCTGAATGAGGCCTTGCCCGAGTGAGTTGATGTCATGGAGTTGTGTCTGTAATGGATCAATGTCTTCTTTCTGGAAAGTCTAAAGACAAAGTGAACATGTGAAAGTTAGTGCTCAATTTAAAAGAAAAAGCTTTCACATAATGATCACAATATTTTGTAACATTTAAAATGTTTGTTAATAAAGACACAATTTATATTTTACCTTAAAATATTTTATAAAAAAAATGCTAATGATGTTTCACATATAAGTTAGGTTTTCATTGATTATAGGAAAGTTATTTACAATGACTGGTTTTCTTTTTTGTTTTAAATACACCAGGAAATACTTTCCCAGATTTAAATATACCACTCTAAATATCATTTCCCCCCTAATCAATTAACATAGTAACATTTTGCTCATAATATATGTATTTTCCTCATTTCAAGCTTTGAGATTTAAAAAGACAGAATTTAGGTGTCTGAAAATATACAGTATGTTTTAAATAAAAATTTGATTTAGAAGAACTTACAAACAAAAAATATGATTTTGAACCAAACTACATATTTTCAATTACATATTAATTTCTTATCATAAAAAAAACATAAATTTTTTCTTTTATTCCTATCATTCACAATAAGCCAAAATGTGTGTGTGAAGTGCGACTGCCCTAGGTATACAGCAAATGAAAACACAGAATAAGTTAATTATATGGATTCATCAATAACATCAATAAAAATCACCCACAGTTTGACTATAACCACATTTGTATAAAAATAGCAATGAGCAACAAATCTATAAAATTCTCAAATTATATATAATTGACATAAATAAAATATACTCAAAAGAGTTCCTGCTAAACAAATGACCAAAAATGATTTTATCAAATCTCAAGAAACATGATTACAGCATCATCACATGAGGTAAAAATCTAGTCAAAACAATTAACTGTAATGCTGGAAATAGAGGCAGCCAAATGACTTAACAAAGCAGATTTAGCAATTACACCACAGCTGTGGATGACATCCAGCTTGGACTGCTGGGAAAAACCCTATTTAACCCATCGTGTAATCAGATATGCATGAATCCAGGCAGCCAGGAACAAACATATTCAAATAGATAGATCATTAACTGTAATCTGTGCTGGACGAGATGATAAGAAAGAAAACTTAGACATGAAGGAGCAAAATGTTTTTGGGCACCTGTCGGGGGGGGACACGAAAGGGTTCAAGCTCTGGGCACGTAGCTATGGCGTTCAGTAAAGCCTCAATCTCCTGCTCCCCTGCATGTTGGAATGTCTGTAAACCTTTAGGCAGACAGGCCTCCAGTGACTGCAGGAACTCCTCCAGCTCCTCCATGTTGTACTTGGATGCCCCTTGCTGTTGAAGAACACATGGGTCTGTTGTCTGGCAGCTGCCAGTGGAGGAAACTGCAGAGTTTCCATACATCTCAGGCTGTGTCACAACCACACTATGGAGCTCACAATCATCCTGAGGTGATACATCTTCCAGCAGCTCAGCAGTGCTTAGCTCATCATAATCTGTTAAAGCCCTGGAGCGCCAACCACAGGTGCCGTTCTGAGTTCTGGAAGCTGACCCCAAGGATGACTTCCCTGTGCAGTATTTATGCTCTCCATTGCTCTGACTGTCCTTTTCATTAAGCTTTACCACAACAGATTCTTTCAGTCTTGGTTCCTGAATCATGCTGCTGCTGTGATAGAGAGATTGTTTATCCCTTACAGGGGAGAAAGGAAAATCTTCCTGCCCTGAACTGAGCGAACGCCCTGTTCTAAGATCCCCGGAGGTATGCATTGCCTCTGAGGAGGAGAAACTTCTTGTACCAGGGCCTTTTCTTTTGTGGGATCTGTGTGAGCGTCGGTCTCTCTCCACAGAGGGGCTGTAAAGGCCAGAGTCCTCTTCAGATGTAAGTGAGCTGGTCGTACTCTGTCCCTTCCTGCCACCAATAAAGCCTGGCCTCTCCCTGGTGCCAAGAGACAGTGTCCCGCTTCGGCTCCCATACTCGCCCAAATTATTAGGTGTGAAAGTCCTCCATGACCTACGGTGATGAGGATGATCCTTCTTTTCTCCTCCGTAAAGACGTGACTTGGAAAGCACTGTGTCACTTGTCATGTTCCCATTAAGCTTCAGCCCGTCAAAGACGGCTCTCTCATCCAGAACTGCTGGCTTCCTAGTTCGTAGTTCAAATGAGTTAGAAGTGGAGAGACCCCCATTCCCACAGAGGCTGCTAAGATCCATGGTGCGGTGAGTGAAGGGTAAAGTTCCAGCAAAGTGTCTGGAAGTGAGGCTTCCCTTGGATCCAGAATCTATCTGCTCATTGAGCCGCACTGTGTCATATATGGATCTCTGAGGAACATAGCAGTCATCAATGTTTAGGTCCTCCTCCTCCCCCTTCCCAACACAGGAAGGGTTTTGTCTGAGGCAATCAGGTCTGCTCAGCGGTTTTCCCATTGCTGAGACAATTTTTACTGATCAGAGCTTTGAAATTTAAAGAAATTCTCTAAGGTACAATGCACCCTGCTTTAGTACACACTGAGCAATGAGGTCAATAAACCACCATAAAGTTTGTGGTCACCTTGATAAGAGGTCAAGAAATACACACTTAGCATCTCCTCTTGTATTTTTAAAAATACAATAAAAAACTTCTCTTGAGTTAATATCCATAAAAAAAACTTTCAGATATATAAATATGCCAAACCAGGTGAAAACTTGCATAGAACAATTATGGTAAATCAATATATTCCAGATTAGGAATCACAGTCCTGCCTTTTTGTAGAGACAGCTATTCCCAAAATATTCCTCCAGGCTTTAGTCAAAACTTATTGTGTGTTCCTCTGTTTCCAAGTTCTTCTTTATCCCAAACAGATCCTTACAGCATCCAAATAAACACATGAAAAATGCAGAAAAAAATATCCACAAACAAATCCAGAAGGCTCTGCTTGTAAATACAAGCAGCTCTGAGGGTAACTGGTACTCCCGGATAAACAAAAAAAAAAAGCCTGCCCTTCTTCTCGCATCGCTCCCCTCGCACTGAAAGACACCCTCCTGGCAGAAGGTTTCATGCCCCGCCCCCGCTCATTATTCAGACCACATCTGCCACAACTCCATTTGTGCTCTGAGCCGCTCCGGTACATGTTGATTGGTGGACATGTGACCCCTCTCCCCCCTCATTGTAATTCTCTC
Source organism: Jordanella pulchra (assembly GCA_034780135.1). Lineage (NCBI taxonomy): Eukaryota > Metazoa > Chordata > Actinopteri > Cyprinodontiformes > Cyprinodontidae > Jordanella > Jordanella pulchra. Next base: position 50,554 of record JAUZNJ010101655.1, on the reverse strand, counting down.
TCCTTTCTCCTCGGCCCATATGACTTCACTTCTAAGCCATCCTTTGCATCCTGACACAGTCACTCACTTTCCATCTCTTTTCTTTCAGCGACTGAGGGAATTGGGAGGGGAAGCAGGAAGAAGAAGCTTCACACACACACAAACACACACACCATCTCTTACTGATGACATCACAATATGCTGAAACAGAGACACGCTTTCCCTTTTTTTCTGTCTTTGCCCTGCAGTCGCCATGGACCCTGTAGATATTCTTAATTGCTTTGGAAGGCTGAGGGAGGCACAGGTCTCACGTAATTTAACACCAAAACCTTTGCCAAGTGTGCAATTTGGCTTTAACATCTAGTCATCAATGTAGTAACAAAAAACAAGAGACATGAGGAATACGGTTCTTGCTGATATTTGCACTACAACAGCATAGTCGAAGGTAGATGCTCCCCTAACTTTCCAGTCAAAATACAAAAGGAGAAGTAAGGGAATGTGGCCACTGTCCAAAGATAGATATGCATTTAGATCTAAAAAAGTATTAGATATAAATGCTCAGAAAAAAAGGATGTATAGAAATAGAATCTGGGCACTTATTTTATCTAAACCAGTGTAACAGCAGAACACAGCATATAGAACACAAAGTTAACACTTAATGGAGATATAAATTATGTAAATTATTCAATTATTTTACAGATTGGATATTTTTCATGTAGTAAAATAATGACTGTTGTTTGTTCATCAACCAACCATATTTTTATCCATGCAGAAAGGAATGCCTCAGCTACGTACAGATGAGTACATCAAATAAGTACATATCATACTTTGCTAGAACTAAACATAGAAAAATCTAATCTAAAAACAGAAAAAATGTTAAAGTAACCAAAATATGGAATATTTTGATTTTAAAAAGACACTATTCCTAGCAAATTAACTTAATTATTATATATGGTAGCATCCCCAAGATTTACCATGTTAATTAACTTTGATCATATTTTAGCAAATATGTTTTTAATTTAGCAGCTGAATTGTTTTTTCTTTTCATTTGAAACTTGAATTTTTACTAATTGTTTAACAATAAATTTTTGGATTTAAATCCTTTACCTAGTAAATATTTGACTAAATTCAGCAGGCATTCTAGTTTCTATGACTTCTGCTATGCAGATCAACTTTAATAAAAGTAAGGTTGAACATAAACAGACTGTACGCCACTCTCTCTTAATTGGATAAAATCTGTTTTTCAAAAACGGCCACTCTATGATCCAGAATGTTAAGTCAGCATATAAGAGGAAAAATCTTTTTTATAAGTGGAAAATGTAAAGTAATCACCAGGAAGGATGATGCATCTCTCGCAGCAGTTTCAGGTTTCGCTTAAAGGAAAATGTGTCATGATACAGAGAACATGGAATAATATATGGTTTCAGTGACACTTTTTTTCTTTCTATCATCAAAAATGGGGTACTTGATGTAGTAAAACTATGATTCAGAAGGAAGAAATTCTTTTTAAATGACAGAAGATCCTGATGTAATGTCTGAACAGTTAGAGACGACAAGCACACCCACCGGGAGAAGTGTTGAGTCACCATAACTGACCTTTATACACATGAAGACATACATACGCCAGGTCTTCTCAGCTCTTACAAAGTTATGAAACTAAATAAACACATGGTGCCTCTTTTAAAACTTGACCTAACATGGTAACAAAGCACAGAACAGAGATACAAATCCAAATTCATTCATTCATTTAGTTGTTTCCTTTATCCCTGACTGTTTCTTAAGGCTGCAGTCTGATTTCTTAAAACAAAGGTGATTCTCGTGTCTTCTTAATCCCCTGTTTTATCAAAAATTAGGACCTTCCACAAGCAGCTGAAGCCATAAGACCTCTCAACCCAGTTAAGGGAAAGGTCAAAGTTTTGGTGACACTTGATTCCACCGCTGCTAAGTAATAATCTACATCAATCACTTTTTCAACATAAACTGACACCACCACCTTCACAATACCCCCAGGATATTTTAATCCACACATACAACACAGAGGTTAGGATGAGGTGCAAGACACTAACAATCAGTGAGAAAACAAAGCCTTAAAAATTCACATTGGGACATTTGTTTGCTGTTTACATTGTTTTAGTGTGCTGGTATTTAGTACTGTCAATTAAGGCCTTTAATCAAATTATAGGACAGGGATATTTTCTAATAGCAAAAAAACTATAATTTAAAAAAAAAGCAGTATATCTGTAAACTGCTTTCTAAGAACATACCTTTAAAGCATCCAGTTGTTGGTTGATCACATCTGTCTCCAAGCCGACCGCCTCCTGGGATGCCTCCCTGTCCACAGCTCTGAGTAGTTTATCTTCCATCTGCTGCACTTTATCATACAGCTCCTCCAGCTTGTTAAGAGTACTCTGCACCTGAACCTCTCTCCTCTTGGATCGGTCCATGAGTTTATTACACTGTTTGCTCAGAGCATCCAGATCTCTCTTCAGGCCCAGCAGTTCTGGGGAAGCCTCAGACTCTTTCAGCATTTTCTTACAACTGTCCCCAGCATGAATTGTGCTTGCCATTAGCTCCTGTAGCTTAGCCATGAAACTCTGGATGCTCTGCTGCTGTCCTTTAAGGATGACCAAGTCTAGATCCACAGGAGGCATGCTGTCAAGCTCATCGTCCAGTTCTGAGAAACGGGTAAACATCTCACGAATGCTGCTTTGGAAAAGCCCAATACCCTGAAGTTTACTCTCCAGCTCTTGACAGGCTTCCTCCAGCTTTGTGTTTAGGTTGCTGTAGTCTTTTTCTATGCTATCTACCTGGAGTAAGAGATCAGTTACGCCCTCAGCATCAGGGACATCGACTACAAGATCCTTTGCTAAGGTCTTCATGTGCTCCACGTGGTTCTGAAGTCCCTCTAAACTTTTATGTTGGGCTTTTAAGGTTGTTAGGTACTTGTTGCTTTGTGCCTCAACCCCCTTTGATTCAAAGGAATCAACCTGCTTCTTAGCTCCCTCAAGTTGACCCTTTGCTTCCTTGTAGGCATCATTAAATTCTTTAACAGAATGAGAGATTTTTTCTAGGTGTTCCCTTTTGACCTGTAGTCCCTCTGCTAAATTATCTAGTCTTGTACCAATGCAATCTTTCGCTTCTTTTACAGCTTCAGTGTCTGTGTTGACCACCTCCAGAAGGCTTTCTGCACTTGCGTTGAGCTGCTCCAACAATCCTCTGTGTTTGTCTACATCTTTCTGGAGAACTTTTGCTTGAGAAATCGCACCCTCGAGAGCAACAGGATCAACACTGACTTTGATACGGCCGTCACTGGCTTCACAATCCTGGATCCAAGAACTCAGCTTCTCTGCATTCTCCTGAAATTTCTGAGATCTCAGCAGGGCAGCTTGCAGTTTGTCCACCTTCTCCACAGAGCTCTTCTTTACTTCCTCCCAGTTGGAAGACAAGGTAGTGAGCTGTCCTTGTAATGCCAGCTTCTCTGCACCATCAGTACTCTGCAGCAACATCTCTCCTTCCCCGGTGATTGTATTGTAAGCTTCTTCGTGTTCTCTGAGCGACTTCTGGTGCCCAATGTGTTCCTCCAAGGTTTGCTGCAGAACTTCCACTTTGGCTGAGATGGGCAGAGACTTGTCTTGGTCCTGGAGCTTCTCAGCTAGCCAAGATTGGAAATCTTTGGAGGTTTGATGGAACTGCTGAGAGCTTGCAAAGGTTGAGTTCAGCTGTTCAATCAGTTTAGCTGCAAAACAAAACATAAGATTGATAGAACGCTTTAAAGGTTATATTTTAGAGTTTAAAAGGTTGAACCTGAGGGTATTCAACATAAATAGATATTCACCAATAAAGGTTATGGAAAATTGTAGAATCTTCACTAAAACCTTAACCTGTTCATACCTATTTAAGACATTTGCATTATCTTTTGAAGAACTACAAGTAAAAGCTTTCTAAAAATTTACTTCTAGGACTCCTGACATGAGCTATCAACTAATATATATATATATATATATTAAACAGCAGTAATTTGTGTTAGAGAACAGCTGCTTCATAAAAAAAGATGTTTAAAGCTTTGCTATGGTGTATTTACCGAACTTTTTTGGTGACATGATGCTATTTTGTGTCTTCTCAATCAGTAAACTACATTATTACTTAGGGGTGCAGGTTTTTTAAATTAGAAAAATCGAATCCATCTGCCTTCTGTTTTCTGTCCCTAGTCAACTCTGTGGGTGCAACTTTATAAAGACATTCTTAGAAAAAGTTACAAACCTGCTTTGTCCTCCATCTGTTTGTATGGCTTGCTGATATTCTCAAGCTGCCTAACCAGGTCAGCTTTAAGATAGTCCTCAGTCACCAATGCTGAGAGCTCTGCATTTACAGCCTCTGCTTGTTTTAGCTTCTTTCTCTCCTCCCTCAGCTGAGCAGAGATGTTTTGTACGTCTTCTAGCTGCTTCTTTACGGCGTCCGGCTGTGTGCTGCTGCTGTGATGGTTGGTGAGCTGTTCTTCTAGCTCAGTGGCAGTGCTGCTGAGGCTCCTCAGCAACTCCTGAAACTCCTTGGTTTTAACCATTGCTTGGTCGATGAGACAGTCCCGCTGCTCCAGCTGTCCAGTGAGGCTCTGCCACTTTTGGGAAACAGCATTAAGTTTTTCCCTCACCATCTTACCACTTGAGGGCTCTGGGTCACCTGATGAGCTGAGGATAGCAGAGGCTGCTTCTTCAAGTCTCTCATAATGAGGTTTACGGCTCTTAAATTCATTCTGCAGAATCTGGATTACAAGGATTTAAAAAAATCAGTCACTATGATCATCCTTACCAGATAGTCAACATATTGTTTTTTTTTTTTTAGATCAGTTAACCTGAACTTGTTGCTTCTGCATTTTGAGCATGTTTGGGTCGATAGACAGAGGTCCAAGAACACCCAGCATCAGTTCCTTCTCCGACAGCCACTGACTGAGCTGCTGGTCTGTGGTTTGGAAGATTTCCAGATTCTTATTGGACTCTTCCAGGTTCTGCTTCCTCTCTTCCACAGATCCACTGATTTCCATCCATGCAGCATCTAGCAAAAAAACAAAACACCACCATTCTGGATTAGTCAGCATTAACACCTCTCTCTGACCTCGAACACATTGCTGTCCTCTCCTGCTGCACATATCTTGGTACTATGAAGAAACGAATACTCTTGTGTATCTGGAGTAGCCAAAACTGAGATAAAGCCACATTCTAACACATCCTGCAGCTTTTATTCAACAAGGTGACTAATCTTTTGTGAAGTTATAGTGTAACATCACATAAGGTGCAGACCTATTTCTGATAGCATCTTCTTCCATTTTGCTGCTTCAGAGGAGCTTGGATCAGCTGATATCAAGCCCTGAAGTTTCTCTCTTAGTTTCTGGAGCTGCTCCTGTTTCCTCTTCATATCATCTTCAAATGTCTGCAAAAGTCAAACCGTCCATCAATGCTGAATAACCCCAGCTTTCTCAAAGGCAAGACTGTTATTTTTATCAAATAGTTTATTTGGTGATCGGAAACTCATCTTTACCTTCTGCTTTTCAAGCTGTGTTTTTACAGAATCCTTTTCCGCAGCTGCAGCGTTCCAGGATGCTGCAGTATTCTTCATGTCCTTCAGCCATCTCATCATCCCCTCTGTCTCCTTTTGAGCCTCTTTTACCTCTTGCAGCACACAACTAAGTTGCTCCGCGCGGTTCTTCAATGTGTCTCCAAGGTTTGTGTATCCCTCGCTGACAAACGACATGTTCTGCTGGATTCCCATCAGCTCTGAGAACATTAAAATACAGTTTCTTCAAACACTTTTCTGGATTTTTTTTTGATGATAGTTTACATTATTATATCCAAATAGTTAAGAGGCCCATAATAGCTCAGCTGTATGATTCTGCAAGTAAATGATGTGCAGGTTAAACTGTACATCTAAAAGGTATCAGCTAATATCTGATAATGCAAACTGTATCGTGTCTGTACTAATCTTAAGAATTCTGTTATGAAGAAATACAGTCAATCCTACATTTTGAAGTATAGAAAAATGGATGTGGGTTTTCTACAGCATCAATAGCCTTGTAAAAAATGGCACAATACAAAATACACAGAGCCAGTGAACTTAAAGGGACTTTCTGAAAATAAAAATTTAAGAACAAATTCCCTTATCTTAAAAAGTATCTCTATATAACTTTATCCCCTTTATTGACAGTAATAGACTCACAGGACTATTAAGTTAAAATCATTCTACACAGAGCCACTGATATAGGTAAGAAAAATAATCTATTGCCTGTTAAGAGTCAGTTAACACCTGTTTCCCATTTGTTGCATTACACTGCTAGCCAGATGGCTGATGGCAGGCAGCTATATTTTTCTCTTGAGTATAAGAAAGACTAACACTTCTAATGGAAATATTTCTGGCTACCTGAGCAGATAACCCAATGAGCTTGTTATGATTGTGTTACTCTATGAAGAGTTAAAAAAAATTGCTATATTTACACCATAAGGATTTAAAACTGATTTTATGCGGATGTTTTTGGGAAGTAAATGAACTGAAATAACTGAATAAGGGAAATGTCAGTATTATCAAGTTGAAAAGGTTCTTTCTGTTTTCCGTTTAAATATATTTAATCAGAGCATGTTGTACATTTACATGATTTACATTTAGAATGTAAAACCACTGCATTTTTACTGAAGGTTAGTAGGACAGGTTCAAAACAATCTATGCCTACAGCAAAGCCCCATCACTTTCAGCACAAACATATCACAGTTCATCACAAACAGTGTTTCTTTTTCAGCATCCACACCCACACTTTGTTACCTTTATTGGTTAGGTAGGTATGGCCTGCTGGACCACCACCATTAGTTAGAGCTGATGCAAAGACAAAAGACAGAAAATGAAAAGCAGAAAACTGACAGCCCGGTTTTTGTTGGTCAAAGTTCTTACACAACCTCAGACAGTTAGTCTCATAAAAGGACATACATAAACCCAAACACCATGCCTGCTGTTCTGAATAATTCCAACACATGGGATGGTTAAGATGTTTACCTGACTTCATTGGGGTCTTCGACTTGGCAGAAGATGTGAGAGAGATAATCAGGGTGCACAGGGTTGAGCCTTTACTGTTAAGGTCTTTGACTGCAGAGTCTTTGGATTTCCATTCATCCAGCAGCTCCTAATGAAATCATTAAACATTTAAGAATCAAAACTTGAATACTAAAGATATACTATAGGTATACATTATAGCACTTGTCTTAATGTTTTAAATGATGTATTCTGGGATGTATTGTGCTGAAAACAGCTACATAGTTAGATAACACTTTGTTTCACTCCTTCTTCTGCTCTATGTTAACACTCACGGTTCATCTGTCATTAGCTGGCAGAGAACGCAAGATGGGATTGAGGGGAGGTTAGGGAGGATAAGAATAATATCTCTTAAAATGAATTTTATTGCAACATACATAAACTTGTGTCAGAAGGGACTTACTTTGTAACATTTCACTTCTGCTTCTGCATTCTAGGTGGAGTTACGTAAAATACATGTACAGCAGGAAGATAATTACTTTTCCTACAAGCTACATATTTATCCCAGACTTACTGTGACTATCTGCAGGTCTTTCTCCAGATTTTTCTCACTGCTGCTTGACTTAGCAGCAGGTACTTTTTTATTAGTCTCTTCCAGCCACTTGGTGAGCATGCAGACTGCAGATCTGAACTCTCCCAGCTGGTCCTGACAGGATGATAGCTCTTCTTCTCTGCAATAGGCAAGGGAGATCAGTTAAAGTATTCTGCATACCCTACCTGAAACATGACCTGAGCACTTATGAGCTGTAAGATGTTCTTTTACTTTACTTACTTTTCTTTGACTGCATCTTTGAAGGATCGGAAAATATTTGAGACATTTTCAATCTTGCTCTGAAGCTGAGCTTTGTTTCCATCCGGGCTTATTTCACATAGGTCCCTGCAGAGAGTCTGCAGCCTCTCCATGTCATTGGTATGTTCAGCCATCTCTGCTTTAGTGGTCTAGTGAGAAACAAACATAAAGTTTAGTTATGCTGATTAAATGACCAAAGATATTACAAAAAATAAACATCACTCTCACCTGCATTTGCTGAGACAGTTCACCAAATGTTTTCCCAGGTCCGTCTGTTTCATGCAGGTCCTGTGAACGCTTCATGACAAACTGCTGAATTTTGTCTTTGATTTGATCAAACTCTTCCACCTTTTCTTTCAGTTGCTCCAGTTGGAAAACTTTCTGTTTATGCTTGTCACAGGCATCAGAGAAGCGCTGTGAGAGGGCGTCCATCTTTGACTGCAGAAGCTCCGCAGTAGAGGGATCTGCTGTTTCCACAAACTTCTTGACTTTGGCTTTGATGGCAGAGATGCTACTCTGGCGGCTGGCTATGTCCTGCTCTAAAGCCTGATAAATATTTATTGGGTACATAAGTATATAAGGGTACTTTCAGATGTGATGTAAAATAAAATGATCAATGAGACAATGAAAAGAAAACTTACTGCTTCTCTACTGAGCATTTCCCCAAGAAAGGAAGCATCCAAAAATATTTTGTCTTCCTCATTTACACTTGCCTCCACTCCCTCCATCCATCCCATCATCTCATCCAGCCCATCCTGCACACTCATCGAACGGGTCAAAGTGATTTGCAGTTTTTCATTTCGATCACTTACAGACTTGGAAAGGTTGTCATAGCGCTCCACAATGTCATCTGCAAAACAGCAGGTCAAAGAGGCTCGTTTGTTGTTCTAAGTACTGCAAAATAGCTTTAAACTGAACAGGATTCCTCTCTTTCTCAGCTTCAGTCTTTAATTAGGAATTAAAGAGTAAAGAGTAAAACTCTACTGTCATGATCTGCAGCTGTTTTAGCTGCATTATTGGTTTTTGCTCTACATCTGTTAGAATTGTGTTTTTATTGAGTAATGCATGAAATGCATCCCGAAACAAGTAAGAGTTAAGAGTTCTCGCTCAATGGGCTTTCTGAGGCCTAAAAAGACAAAATGATAAATAACCTACACAGCATAATACTGCCACAACCATGCATTAAAGTGACCTGTCAGCACATTTCTCACGATTTAAAAAAAAAAAATGAATATTTAAAAAAAAAAATGAATATTTTACGTTTCAGGTACCACAAAAAAAACAAATAAACAAAAAAAAAAAATAAAACTAACTTTGTACAAAATTAACTGAGAATAAAAAAAGATGAGTACATAAAAAAAGGTAATTGGTTGACTTTTTGAACCAGATAGTAAAGTGATTTGTAACGTATAGTTAATTACAAAAGCAATATTACATGCTGAGAGTACCAAGCTGCACAGCAATTCAAAATAATCTATTTAGCTGTTCAAAAGTTTCCAATATGTTATGTCAACACATGCCAATTTTCCTTAGCTGATTTAAAAGGCTCACATTTTAAAGTAGGATTTTATTTTCATGCATAAACATCTGACTTTACTCACCTACTGTCTCCTGTATCTCATCCGGGTTGCTCAGGAGGTTTCCTTCTGATGTCACTAATGATTCGGCTGTTTTACGTAACGTGTCAACAGCCGTCTGGTGCTCCATCATCTGACTCTGTAAAACCTGGGGATTAGTAGTAGAGGACAAATCAGAAAAACTAAATACACAGCCTCACTTTTTTGTTGACAAACAAAAAATGTTTAATCATTTAAATCATGCCAGTCACAAAAACATATTTTTAAATTAGAAGTGTAAAAATTTAAAGCCATTTTATTGAATACATTCAAAACTAAAAGACATTTCAAATATATCATATAAGTTAAAAGGGAAACGGTCATTTTTTTATTTGCCTGAGTTTTTCAACCAAAAATAGGAATTCCGTAGGTTTAAAAAACACCTTTGTTAAGAGCAAGTAGTTCTCACTGAGAAATAATTTTACATTTACTTGTAATTAAAAAGTTAAGATTCTAGACCTGTGTGTTTCAACAAGGAACACTTTTACTCAAGTTGTGTCGTCTCCAAGTTCTAAACTCGCTGCTTGGCTTACAGCCTTCTCTTATCAGAGCATATCTGTTATAATTCCCCTTCTCCCTGTGAGGAATGCTTAGACTAACTGAGGCCAAAAGTTTCAAGTCAGACAGCTTTGTCAGCCTGTTCTGGTTTCTCTTTTGTAGGAGTGTCCAAGCTTCAAATAAGCATAGTTAAAACTATTTATATGTGGGTCTAAAGGTGAAAACATGAGAGCCAGAAATAGCTTTGACGGACTTAAGTTGGTGAAAACACTGTATATGGTAAGACAGGGCTATTGTGGCATGATTTTACAACCTAGTTAATGCTTTCAGCTAAGCTTGTGTTATTTCTAAATAAGAATGTATTTGTATTCAGAGTCTGACATATACTAGAAATGTATTTTAAATACAAATTAAAGGTCAGAGGAAGAAGTAAGCGTAGGTTAACCTAAAAACACACTTAGAAAACATGGGAACCATGAACAATAAATCACTGAAATAAAAGGCTAAAGGTTTAAAGAAAATGATTGTTTGATTTTAAAGTAGGGTTTGACCATCTTTCTTGCCTTGGTGTCTTCTAGCTGTTTCTGCAGGGTTTTTGGATCAGCTGCGATGGCTTCTGACTGCTGCTTTCTGGCCTCCTCCTCTGAGATGTTCAGCCACTTCAGAAGATCTGTCCCTGAATCATCGTACTTTTTGTACTTGTCAACCACTTCTTTTAGGTTGTTGCCAAGCAGATTGCACTAAAAGAGGTGAATACATCACAAAAATTATGACATATATTCAAATGTAATTAGATAATATTAATTATTTCACATTGGATTTTATAATCCAATGTGAATTAATTGTCATTTTAAGGGATTACAGGGAAATGTTACCACCCACTGGCAGTTTTATGTCACTGCAACCGACAGCCCTCCAATCACCCATTAAATTGAAATTACCTGTGAATGAAGTGTCTTGTATCGATCGGCTGCTGAATCCAGCTTATCCTTGACAGCAGAACAGGTCCCTGAAGTGTCCACATGTAGTGAAGTGTTCTTTGATGCAGCATCAGCCAATTCACAGGTTTTAGCCACATCCAGCACCTTCTGTCCTGACATTGTGATGAAGCGAAGATCTCCCTTATGGGAAATGACATCCTCTGAGAAAATCTTCTGATTTTGAAGTTTATCACTCAGAATATTAAGGGAGCCAGCAGGAGCAGCCAGTTCTTTCATCTCTACTTCAGCCTGTTTTAACCAGTCTTCAAATTCCTCGCAGTCGTCATTGAACTTCTTTAGCTCCTCCTGAACTGTCTGCACCTGCTTCATCTGCTGTTCAGCCTGAGTAAGGGAAGTGTCATAGCGATCCTTTAGGTCTTGGATGTTCTTCTGAAGTCTCTCCTTCTCCTCAGGAGACAACATATTTGCTTGTTTTTCAAGCAAGGCCTGAGCAGACTGGGTGGCCATGACCAGTTCCTGCTGCTGGGATAGGATCTCTTGATGGTGGGCCTACGAAAAAAAGAAGCAGCAGACACTTTGATTCTAGCTATCATTTATGGATTAATTCACTTACCTGAACACTGGACAGTGAATTTGTATTCAGACACTCCAATTAACAGTACATTTGCAGGTCTCTTGTTCACACAGTATTATGTACCAGCTCTTTATATGTTAAGACATTAAGTCGTCTCCATGCATTCTTAAGAAATAGTTAATCTATACCACTGTAGCTCTGGTTGTGTATTTAGGGCAGTTGTCTTGCTGAAAAATTAGAACATTTGTCCCAGTCTTAAATATCTCGGAGCCCTTAGCACATTTCCAAGTGATTTTTGCCCACTTTTATTTCTTCATGTCTTAACATTTCCAATAGCATGCGTCTAGATGTTGTAATTGGAGTAATGTGCAGTGCCTAACCTGTATGTGGCAGGGATGCACTGATCTGATACTTGGATTGGATATTGGCTCCGATATTGACAATTTGGTCAGTGATTAGATATCGTATTTTGGAGATCCAATCCATTGCACATTACATGGAACTGTTATTTCTTTCTTTTTGCTGCTTACGTATGCTTTGTTTTTCATAAATAATATAAAGGACATTTATATCAGTGTTAGGTTTTTACCTTTTTTTAACAGTTTTTAGGTCAAGGTTAAAGCCTTCAATCATATGGCAAGCTATGGTTCATTTATTCAACGGTTGAATCAAGTTCTATAGGATATCAGCCGATACACTCAGCCAGGTATCGGGATCGAATTGGATCAGAAAGAAACTGGATTAATGTCTCTAATATGTTTTTTTGCACGGATACCCAAAATTACAAACCTTAGACTTGAGAGCAACAAGTTTTTGGAAACATGTCTTGCCATTCTACCAACTCAGTGACGACTGAATGCAATTGGTTGCAATGGATATTATTCAGGGACATTTAGGCTGAATACAAATTAATACCAGAGTTTTTTTATTTGTAAGTAAATTGTTTCTAAAATGTATATGTAAACAATTTGGAATAAATAGTAAATCTTTCTAAGCTGCCTTCTTTTATTTTCGAGTTTGCAGGAACAGTTAAAAAATGTAGTCTAACAGTTTTATGACTTTTCACAACAATGATTTCATCTATTTCTGCAATTCATTACTTTTTTACTGTCCATTTCATAAAAGTCACATAAACTCTGACCATATGCTTTATATTCAGTCAAAAAGATCTAAAGTGTCAATGTGAGATGAACTTGACTGGAAAGTATTACAAATAGCCCCATTTTTAGAACAAATTTACCTTGACCCGGTCATACTGTTTGTCAAGGTCCAGGGATGCTGTGTTCTCCTCTTTGGTGTTACTGCCAAGATCTTTTCCAGAGGTTTGTAAAGCATTTCCATTGGCATCATCATCATCTATCAGTCCTTTGGCTGAGGCCTCTTCTGGTGGGTTTCCATTCTCTTTACTTATATGGTCCGTCTGATCCAGACTGCTCATATTTTCATTGCCGATGTTGGATATCCAGTCAAGAAGACCTTCAATTTTGCTTTTACTTTCTTCAAGCCGTTCAACAGCTGCTGCCTACATCAAACAGACCACACATTAGAAGGGTTAATTTCCTGTCCAATATATCCTGATTTTTTTTTTATTACAATCAGCAGACGTTAAAGGAACATGAACCTTTTCGCTTTCCTGCTTTATAGCTGTTGTTACGACTTTCTCTAAATCCTTCCTGGACTCCTCTGCTCGCTCGTTCATGAGCTCGGCTTTCCTTTTGGCCTCCTCCAACTTCCTCTCTATCATTTCAATCTTAGCTGGCGTCAGCTTGCTGCGGTTCTCCTCCAGAAACTTCTCAGTGCTGATGATCACCTCATTTAAAGCGCTGGCATTCATCAGTACATCTTTCTGCAGAGCCTTGATCAAAAACAGTTGATCAATAACGAACACATTTGTGATTTTAGTTATATAGTTACTGATGTGATTGACATGTGAGAAAAATCCAACCTGGTGCTCATGCTGGTACTGTTGAAGATCGGTGACGCTGTCAGCACTATCAGCCTGCTGCTGATGACCAATCAGTCGGTTTTCAGTAAGAGTGAGATTATCACACACTTCTTCAAGCTTTTCTGCGAACTCCTTGTGCTTCTCCAATAGAGACTGGCAGAAAGAAAAAAAAATCATTTTAAGGTAAAATCTCCACTTAAAGGAATTAACCCTCAAGAGGTCAGTTTTATATTCAGAGTGGAAAATGTGCTTGAAACAAACTGTATAATTTGACAAGGAGAGGAAAACCTTTTAGGCACCCAGGCTTAACATGCAAAGTATAACCTAAACGCAGTATGCTGTAAACATGCTGTTTCAGATTTGCCTCTATGTCTGTTCTGATGCTATTAAGGTGAAGCAGACATTTCTGTGTTATATGTGTGATTTTCAGTGGTTTGGTGTTTGTAAAAATGTTCCAATGAAGCATTTAGTCCATTTGGAGTCTTGGGGCCTGTGGAAAACAAGCAGCACAGAGGTTAGTCAGAGGCAGTGGATGTGCACTGAAGCATGCAATGGTCAGGGTATTTAAAAAGGAAACAATTCCCTCCAATCCCCATAAGAAAACTGTTAAAGTAAAGCTCAATACAGAAAACTCAACAAACAACAAAGAAAATGAAAAACCATTTAGAGTCTAAGTGAAAGGTATATTCTATGTAACAACCTAAGTGCAGTGGAAGCATTTAGTTCCTTATTCTTTTGAAGGGATATTATTATTATTATTCTTTCCACGACTCATTAAGCCAATAATTCTGAAGTTGACAATGATGATAACTGTGTGTGATGCTCAACTTAGGCTAAAAGCAAATCTCTTGTATTTAGTTTTCCAAAAAGTCTAAGAAAAATGAATGAAGTGCATGTGGCTCAAAGCATAGTTTTATGTCAATAAAAGGAAATACATATATTAAAACATATATAGTCATTGTAAAAGGATATTTATATACATATATATACACACATATATATATATATACATATATATTAAAGGAAATAAGGTTTAATGATTTTAAGGATTCTCTTTTAACTCTCCCTTTTTATATATCTTTTTTTCAACATGTATGTCCTCTAACATCCTCGTAAAGCTAAAAATAACTAATTCATATACGCATGTAATAGTAAGGGGGGGGAAGCATTTACAAGTAGACTCACAAAGATGCATGCACACTATTAAACTCAAAGGATAATAGAAAAAGCTGAATGCAGTGACTTGCCATAATTGCAGTTACAACATTTTTTTTTGTCATTGCCTTGAGTATCTGAAGCTGCCATATAGATATAAACGTATATCATACTACTTAATAATGTTAGTTTATTAAAGGTCATACAGGATAATACTATATAAATGTATCATTTGTATTTCTGTCCATTACTTTCACTTAGCTTTTTTTTTTTTATAAAACAATAATATTACAACTGAAATAGTCATATCTATCTCTGGCAGAATCATCTTAATAATAACTGTTTGCTTTTTGTCAGAAAAATATAATGGCAGAAGAAATCTGTTGCTTATAAGATGTGTGTTTTTAGATATTTCACTGCTACAATAAATGCAACGTTTGCAGGAGCTTTGAATGATTGCAAATCACTGCATTCTGTTTCTATTCAATGTTTTACTCTTCTTTTTATTCCTTTTTCTAATAGCTAGTTCCTAGAGCAGACCTCTTCCTGCTTCTCGTTCTTTTTAGCCTCCAGCAGAGCATCTAAGGCAGTCCTCTGTGTAGCGAGCTTTTCTGTTTGCTCCCTGAATGCTCGTTGTGTGTTGGTGAGGAACTTAAGGAGGTAACTGCTCTGAGCTGGGCTCAGGAACTGAGCATGTTCAGAAATGAAGCACTGGATGTCAAATGTGGCATCCTCCAAATTCAGCCTGGTTTCTTTAGACAGAAGATTCTCTGTGTCCTAATGAGGAAGAAAAGCAGAGTAGGTTTGTGTTCAGCTGTTAAGTCATGTATTGCATGAACATTATTATAAGATCACAAAGATACCATGTTCAGCAGACTTAAATGTTTCAGTGTCTCCAAATCACATGTGGACATATCCATATCCCAAACCTCAGAGTTCTTTTGAAGGATCCCTGTTAATTTATGAAGATCACCCAGATGTTTCTGGTATCTCGATTCCAGTTGTAACTGAAATATACAACAGAGTTAGAGTTGTCAGACGCTTGTTTGATGTTGCTTAATTTTGCTTTCTATTGCTTTCCGTCTTAACACAGACCTTCTCTGCTTCCATGACTTCTATTAGAGAGCTTTTCCTTTCTGCACACATTTGGGTGACAGATGTGAAACTTGACTTCAACTGCTGACATGTGTATTCCAAATCTTGGTGAATTTGTATAGGAATTTGTTCATTATTAGCAGAGTTTAGGAGCTGCTCAGCTTTTTTCAAATCTACAGTTAGGACATCATGCAGTCTGGAAACTTCAGCCTGTAAAGACTGAAAGAAAAACACTAGGTCAACAAACCAGTCGTACAACATTAATATATTGCATATAAAACACTACAACTGCTAAGAACAATAATAACTTTTGGTCATCTAAAATTAACAAAAAAAAGTTATCAGTTTCATTTTTCTATATGCCTGACCTGACATTCCTCTAGTTGGATCTGCAGACCTTCCAAGTTGTTCACCAATGGTGGCTGCATCAAAAGGTCTTTTTTTACATCTTCTAAGACGTCGGCATGATCCTGCAGTTTGCCAACGCACTCCAAGTAATCCTAGATGGAAAACAAGTGGGGAAAAAAAATCTAAAATGAAGTTTATACGTTCAGTAAAAAGCACACATAATGAAAGATACATTTCCACACTTATTTTGTCACATAAGAAAGAACATTTTTACATTTAATTGGACAAAACTGAAGTCATAGTCTTGGACCAAATAAACTCATTTAATACAGCTAAAAACAACAATCAGACACTAAATCTGGGTGTAGTGATGGACTCAAACTGTATACAATGCATGTTTTACATCATACATTGCCTATACATGAACCTTCAGAAGCACATAAAGACACTAAAAAAATCAGCCTTCTATCACCTAATGAAAATCTTCAGGATTAAAGGACTAATGTCTCAGCAGGAGCCTAAAAAATGAAATTATTTGTTCATTGTTAATAGAATTGATTACTGCAAAGATATTTGCATAGGTCTTCCTAGGTTTATAACACATTACAGACCTTCTGTCAGTTTATCAACAGGTTCAATTCTTAGGCTCCAAACAGCTAAACTAAATTCCCAGAAATCTGTAAAACCTCTGAAACCCTCAGCTGCATTAAACTGGGATTAAAAAAGCATTTGTTTAGAACTGCCTTTGACTGTGCTATCTAAACATTATTAAAATTTCCAGTGTGACTTTTGTTTCTTTTTCTTAATAATTGTATGTATTTTCATGTCTGTTTTCGTTATGTATTTCTCTTATTTTAAAATGTATCTTTTATTGTATTTGTTTTTCCTCTATTCTACTGCAATGGATTTCTTTGTTATTTTCTAATGCAAAACACTTCGAATCGTCTTGCCACTGAAGTGTGCTCTATAAATGATCTTGCCTTGCTTTATGAGGTGAACCATAGGCATTTGTAATGTAAGCGTGAATTCCAAGTTAAAACATACATTATATGCAGTTTTGGGTAAAATATATTCTAAAAGCTTGTCTGGCTATTGCGTACCCTAATAAACACTAAAATAAACACTGCTTTTCTTCAGCAGCTACAGGGAACATCAACGTTAGAGTTTATTGGAATATTGAAAGGTCATGACTGCAGTTTAATAATGGAAGAAAATTTGTTTGCTGCTGTGAAGGATTTTAAACTGGAGCAGGGCTTCATTCTGTGGCATATACCTGGAACCCTGAACCCAAAGGAAATTTGTCAGAACAAACCATATTTAAGCATTAAATAATCAAGTACAAACCATAATCTAATTGTGAATGTTCTAGAAGACTTAAAGAGTGTGTTCAATATATAATATTTTGTGGGGTTTTAATTTTTTTTGCAGAACATCTCAAAGCGATACCTTAAAAACTGCAATGTAGCTTAAAAGAAAAATACCTGAGTTTTGACCTCTTCAGCTTTATAAAAAGCTTTATCCGAGTTGTTGGACCTCAGAGTGACTGGTTGGTGAGGGTCTTCAGTAGGATCACATATTTCCCAATCTTCTACCAACTCCTCATCCTCTCCCTCTGAGCTCTCCTCTTTGATGCTCTCCAGTTGACGGAGCCGCTCCTCCTGAATGTCGCCCCCCAGAACGCTACTCAGGCTTTCCACCATTTCTTGAAGCACTGAAAAGTTTTGGCTCAAAGAGACAGTCTCAAAAAGCTGCAGGAGGTGCTGCTGAATATTGGCAGGATCTCCTTGTTCTTTGATTTTACAGGCCTCATCATCCTCACATGTCTGCTCAGAGCTCCTGGTGTGGTTGTTGTCTGATAGAGCGTTTTGATTCAGCTCATCCATGAAAGGATCTGGGGAACTGTTACCTTTGAGTTCTAGAAAGCTGTCTTTTTCTGTGGATTGTAGATTATCATCAGCTTGATTAATTTGCTCCTGCTCTTCTACTAAAACCTTAACAGCTTTATAAAATACGGACGGATCTGGATGGCAGGAAGAGGACGTTATGCTGATGTTAGAAAGATAAGCAGCTTGCTCTGGTTTGTTATGAGATCCTAATTCTTCAGTTACAGGCTGTCCAAGATGAGTGTCTGATGTTTCACTTGGATGATTTAAACAGGATAAATTCACACCATTATTGGCCATTTTTAGCTTTGATTCTGGAATCTTCGCACCCTCGTTGATGACCATCAATGTGTCATCACGTTGATTCACTGGGAGAGGCCTAACATTCACTTCATTTCTACAACCACTGTTTGACTCCAACACATCTTTATATGTCAACAGTGGGTCTTCCACATTAAAGCCATGACTGGGAGAATTGCTTGTATTCAGGTCACTGACTGAAACTTCAGAGAAAGATCCTGTTGGTTGTGCAAGTCTGTCATGAGAAAATGCACTCTCTTCCTGAGACATTTGACTGTAAAGAGGTTGAGATTCAGTGCTAAAATCATCTTTTGAATAAATCCCAGCAAGATGAGGTGATGCACACCAGCTCCCATCATCTGAATGTTTTAGCTCACTGATAGCACCACCCTCTGAAGGTGAAAAAGACTCACTTTTAACTAAATTCCAAGATGCCAAATGCTGCAGACTCTGAACTGGCTCACTGTTCAAATCTGAGCAAACACTGTTCTTGTCTTTCTCTGTTTCTGAAAGGAAATCACAGTGAAGTGATGCAGATGTCCCTAAATCTCTCTCACTAACAGCATGAGATCCCTTAGGGGAATCACATCCTGCAGTGAGAAGCTCATATATTGGCTGTCTGTTAGATTCATGAACAGACAATGCAGAAGATACATGCTGAGACCTGTGTTCTGAGTCAGCACTGATGTCACTTAGACTAATCAAACCTAAGACCTTTATAGGAGCAGTGTTCTCGTTAACAATACTGCAGACATCTGTTCCATCTGACAAATGACTGTTGAATGAAACCTGTGAATCACAGTCTTTAGCCATCAAAGGCAGTTTTTCTGAATGAAAAACAAAGTCTGCAGAGACATTTATCAAAGATGAGGGTGAAATGATCTTGGCGTCATGAACACAGTGATTATTCATTGCTGCTGCAGTTCCTTCTTTATCTGCATCCTTTGCACTTTTATTGCCTATATCTTTTGGTGAATTAAGAACCACCACAGTCTTTTCTCTCTTCGTCGGCCAATGTATGTTTTCAGCTCTGTACGTCGGAATCGAACTTACATTATACTCTTTAACGTTTTTGGAAGTTACTGTTTCTTGAGAAGAGGAGGTTTTGAGCTTTAAGGCAGCATGTTGAGTTTCACTAAATCCAGATTCCAGTGCCTTACTCAAGCTAACAGCACAATCCGACTTAAAAGAGTCCCTCTGTACTGTTTGATCAATTTCTGTGTGTTTTAGATCTGAAAATGCTTCTTCATCTGTTCCTAATGCACAAATCTTTTCATCTTCATGCATGTTATCTAGCTGTGGTACTGTCTGTATAATTAATAGATTATCTAGAGACCTTAAGGGGATGCCAACATCACTCTCTTCCTCCATTTGGTCTTTATGAACTGTAAGAGTACAGCTGAAATTATCCTCACCTTTAATTGTATCAGAAGAGTATAATAAGTAAGAGCGGCTGATTTCAGCACGTGTTGCTTCTCTGGACAGTGACTCAGAATTGCAGTTTGGGAATGTCTCATGATGATATTTTACTGAAGACTCATTATCAAATGGTGAGTCTGCATTACTACTGGTTGCGGAGCATAAAGGGGAAAGCACTGGTGTCTCTGGAACCACTGGGTCATCTAGGCTCCTGCTATCGAACTCTCTGAGATGACAGTGGAAATCTTTTGTTTCTTCAGTTTCATCCAGTTTGACATTAATAAATGTTTCTTTCTTGATGTCAGACTCAGTGCTATTAACCTTTAGGAGTTCAGACATAAAATCCAGTTTAGGAGGGCAGGGATCTGTTATAGAGGTTTTTTCAGAACTCACTGCTGCATTGTCCACATGGGCTATATTATTCATCTCAGGTTCAGCTGGAGAATTTTCATCAGAGGTAATAGTTTCACTAATTTTGAAAATAAAATCACAGGGATCAAATGACGTCTCTATGCCCTCCATTATCTCCTCTGTTTCATCATTTAACAGCAACATTTGTATGCCTGCCTGTTTTGTATCATAAATGGAGTTAAAGAGATTGAAATTTTGAAGAAAGATTTGAGACTGACTGTCAAGAATTAAAACCCTCTGAGCTGACCTTGGATCGACGTAACTGTTTATCATCAAGTAAGAGATGAATAACTGTTCTTCCTCGGATGGGAAGGGGAGGGTTGGGTCAGAAACAGCCGCAGAATGATACCAACCATCCACAGATAGTTTTTTATACATGAGCCATGACGAAAACATTTCCTGAAGGTGATCTGTGTCAGGTAGTGAATTAGGAATTTCAACAGATCTCAGAATATCTGCTGTGAAGCTGTCAATCAGACCATTTTGGACAGCACGGTTGAGATCTATTACCTCTGAGCTCTCCGGAATGTAAAAAGCTACTATTTTTCCTTGATTATTGAAGATTTTGCTGATGAACTCACTGTCTCTGATTTGACTGCTGCCCAGCGATGAGTTTGACACAGTTTCCTCTGAAAGAGGCAGCGTGAGTCCGATAAACTGCTGTGGATGTCCTAACACAATGAGTGTGCTACTGGAGCTCATCAAATCACATTGAACTGCTACATCCACACTCAGTCCATCCTTGTTGTGGAGATCCCTAGAACATTTATCAACCCCTATCGTGGTTCCCTTATCACCAATACCTTCACTGCCAGATGTCAGAAGGTTAACTTTACTACATGAGGGAAGGGATTTGTTTTCATGGAGGTATTTTGAAATGAGGCCATCAACCTCACTGAGTTCACACTCCTCTTCAATCCCACAGAAAGACAAAGCATCAGATGCTGTGGTAACTTTCTGTCTTTTCAGAATCTCAACGTAAATAGAAGCAGGAATTAACCCACACTGAAATGCTCTCTCTACAGTCAAAGTGTCTCCTGTGTAAAACATATTCAGTCCCTCATTGATCTGGTTTATCTGTATGATCTTCATCACCAGATCCTGACCAGTACAATTCCCTCTAACTGCTGCAATCTCAGATAGGGACACAGAGGAGATGTGTGCACTGTGTATGCACTTAGACGATTCATATTTGGGAAAAGGGTTCAGTGTTGATGTGTGGATGTGATTTTTTTGGAACGTGTCTTGGAGGTCACCACAAGCCTCTTGATTCAATGTTTTTCCCATGGTTTTCCTCCAAGTCCCATTGGAGGCCTTTAATTCCTGCAAAAAATAAGAAATGGCATATTAGCAACTAGCTTTGACTTTTTAATAAAGTGTCTTGAAAACGTATTCATACTCCTTTGAATTCCTTACATTTTGTCTCAATACAACCACAGACTTCATTGACATGTTGGGGATATTTTGTGTGATAAAGCAACATGACTATGAAGTGTAAAGGATTTGTATCTGAAAGGTGGCTGTGGATAGTCCCTGTTTAAAAGAATTTTAATATCCTGCCACAGATTTTTATTTGGATTGAGGTGTAGACTTTGACTGGGTAATCCTACTATGGATGTACATATATTTGGTTTATTGTGCAGCTGGAAGTTTTCTGTCAGGCCTCTAACTCTTTTCAGCCCTTAAAATGTTTCCTTTGATGACACCCTTTTATTTAGCTCCAAATGTCTTATTATTAACTTTGACTTTCGCTCCACATATAACCATTTGCGTGTGTATAAAAGAAAGCTAAACAAAAAATTATTTTCTGTCTAATTCACAGCCTTACATTGCTCTTTTTCATCTATCACATAAAATTACTATATAAACACTGAAGTTTGTAGTTATATTACAAAGTGCAACAAATCCCAATGGAAGTGTATATATCCTTTGTAAAAATGCATTAAGCTATTTACCAGAAAGTCAAAATGTATACTCACCACCACACAAACAGGGTTACATTTTTGCGTGAAGGCAAGACTGCAACAGGGTTACAACTGGAGAGGGACAAACAACACACTGAAAGCTAACATGCGTTTGGGAATGCGGTGTCCGGCATCTTGCAAAAAGAGTGTAGTTAGTCAGTTTGCACACTCTAAGGTTAAAGATCAATTCTGGTTTGACAATGCATCCTACAAGGATTCAATTTCACAGCTGATGGAGAAGTTTTCAGACCAAAGCTGGCAAAGTGAAGCATGTTTACAGCATACGCAAATATTCTGAACTCCGGCTAAACAAATATCATACAAGAAATGCAAGAGAAAACTGCTCCAACTGTTAAGGACAAGCAGCTCATGTTTGTTCATGCATCTTGAACATCAGGAGGACCAGGATACCACATATTTGCAACAGTTATGCTCAAACATAATGCCTAAAACCCAACCTCATCTGCAGAGGTTGCCTGATCTGAACACTGCTGAGAGATTTCACTGTAGGCTTGACTGAGAGCATTTAGCTGCTCCTGGGTCTTCAATGTTTCCTCCTCTGTCATCCTGTGAAGCACAAAACTAACAGTGAAGCTCTGTTTTGCAATAATGAATAAATTATTGATGATGCAATGTCAGATTATCAACACTCACTTGTCACCATGTTTGTTGAGCATCATTTGTGTGGCCTTAAGCGCTTCCGCAATTTGCTCCTTTTTGGAAACCATTTCTTCGATGGATACCTAAAAACATCAAATGGTGAAATATTTACATCTCCTACAAAGCTGACTGAATTTGTTTAATTAATCAGAATAAGAATCAGATGGGTCATAGAAACTTTGAATGTATAAAAATTATATTTCAGATGTGTTATATGTTTTTTAAGTAGTTAAAATATTATTGTAACTGATAAGATATTTCCAAGTAATACCTATAAATTAGCCACAGATAAGAATATGGCTGTTTTCCTTTAATCAGCAGGTAAAATGATGAAAAATCTATTTCTTTTTTTATTTAAAAAGAATCATTATACTGTATTATTTTCTTCCTATAAATGTGATTTATGTTTTAATCTAAGAAAATAAATATGATAAAGATTTCTTCCAGTCACTTTTTTTGATTTCCCCAAAAGGGAATCTTTTTATTCTCTGTATATGTTCCTAACAAGAATATATTGTGTAAAATCTGAGTTAGCAGGTCGATCCTAAATGAAAAGCGGATATGGACAATTCGATATGAAGGCTTTATTTATTATTTGATTAATTATAGGTTTTAATTTCTGATATTGTACCTTAAAGCATCGTGCAAAAGTTATTTTAAGCTTTTTCTCAGACATAAAATGTCATAACACTGGGGTTAGAAACTGACTCATTTCAATCTTTTAATTTCAGAAATAAGCTTATCAGTGTTGCACAGTGATTACGAAGGCTCAACTGAAATGTATGATCATTCAATACAAAGATTATTCATTTACTATTTCCTCACACTTTGCTATATATTTAAGACATTAAATGATTTTATTTTATGATTTATAATGATTTTTTTATTTTATGCAAGATGAAGAAAAATCTTAAATTCCCTTTTTTGGTTATTTTTAAATAAAAAAACAACAGTTTGATTACCATTGTAACTTTGACAAGGATGGCCATTGATTATCATAACTGTATGTAATTTATGACTATAACTTATTATTTTTTAGTTGATTGTTTTGATCTGATTTTATTTAATTTGTATTTCTCATTGCACTAATTTTATTCAACATTCAACATGTATAACATATTTTTTCATTTGTCAACACTTCAGAATTATCTGAAAAGGTGTACATGCATATAAGTTCAACAACTTTGTTTGAAGGCTACTTCACAACGTTACACACAAAGAAATCCATTGCAACAAATGATGGAGAGGAAGCACTAAAAAAATGAAAAACAAAAATAATAATAATAATGTGGGGGTGGGGGTTAAAAATGTTTATATGAGTTTATAAGAATGCTTGTGCAACTTATAGATCTGTTTTTATATAGTCCAACAATTACTAACCTAATGCAGGTGATACAATCAGTACAAATGTAAACATGTGCATTTTATTGTAAATCACGGTAAAATAAACAAAGACACACCTTAGCATATAGCTTAGTTACCTGGTGTTTATTTGAAGTGTCTGTGTTGGCATTACTATCTTTAAGAGAATTCCCATCATTGTTCACGGTTCGTTTCACATCAGAGATCCAGTTCAACAGTTTGCTAACTTTGTCACCGTGCTCTCGCTTCTCCTCATCAACAGACCTCTACAATTGAAACAGGCAGGCATTCAACAGTGTTTGCTTGATAAAGCATCAAACATCACTAAAAATAAAAGAGGTTAATTATTTACAATCTGGCCAAAAAGAAGAAGATTGGACAGCATCACACGTAATAATAAAGCATGAATAGGAAAGAAACAACAAAGGGAAAACATCGAAGTCACATCTTTAGAAATGTACAGATGTTTACTTAAATGCACAAAGGTAATGAAATGTCGTTTTGGCCCCAAATGCATGAACCTTAGTAGCCTCCAATAACCTCATACCAGTGTGGCAGTCAAACACACTTCTTTCCAGAGCCTCTTTAAAGCTTATTCGTCTCTTTGTCTTGGGACAGGTGAGACTTTGAGTTTGAAACTTGTCATCTTTGAGCAGAGTGGCTGTAACTTTGTCGACAAAGCTGCTTTGAATAACTTCTTCAAGACATACTCTGTCCTTCGTGTCAGGATTTATTAGTCCGCCTGTCAACAGCTGGAATTCAACACAGCGGAAACCAACATCTTTTGGGAGGAGATTTTCCTGAACAGCCTGCAAAACTGACAAAACTTTCCCAGTGTGAGGGCTGGTAATACCACTAAATGCCTCTTCAAACTGATGGAGCTGTTGTTTAAGAGCCTCATCTAAAAGACCTCTTTTAAGAGCTTCAGAGAGGGGGTGTTTTTCCCCAGATGAAGGGTCACAAATTCCTCCAGTACATGCCTGAGACTCCAACAATCGTAAGGCCGTCACTCTATCTGTAAAACCCTGCTGGAGCCCTTGAAAGACTGAGATCCTCTTCTTCCGAGTCATGTCCCATAGACCAGCAATGGTGCTGTTAACATCTTCCACGACAACCCTTCTTGAAAATATGATGTCTGCAATCTCATAGATACTTAAAAGACCACTGCAGTAGCGTTCAAACTCAGACATTTCAAGAAATCTCTGACTTAAAGCAGATTCTAGACAAAGCTGTCGGCCACTTCTAGAATCGGTGATGAAGTGGAGTGGGTTTCCGTCTGGGTCGACATGAGAGTTTTCCTGCCAATTGCTCTCCTGCTGAGACAAGAACAGGTATGTTGTCCTGTTGATGTGTTGCCCCTTGAAGGCTTCATACACTGACATTTCCAATCCACAGCTGCTGTTGACAACGGACATTCGATGAGGATTCACAGGAGACGTGTTTGTTAAATGTCTCTCCCCAAATGGAACAAGAAACACACTCCCATTGATGTCATACAAGCAAGTCTTGAGTATTTCACTGTAGTAAGCCTTCTGCCCGGTGTCAGGGCTGTGGAAACCTTTTGGATTTCTTACTGGATCATATAGACTCTGCAGAATCTCTTTGTTCAAGAGACCCTCATTTAATGCAAGGCAAGTTGGCACTCTCCTACCGGTTTCTGGGTTAATTAGCCCTCCTGCAGCAACTTGGACCTCAAGCATCTTCTTGCCTTTTACTCTATCTATAAGTCTCTCCTCCATTGCCTGAAAGACAGAAAGCTTCCTGCCCTTACAGTTGTAGCCACTAACAGCTTTCTCTGCCTCCATTAGCTTTTCTTTCATTCCAAGATCTACAATTCCTCTCTCTAGTGCCTCTGCGACTGAGACTGTTTCTCCTGTAGTTAGATCTAAAAGACTGCCTGTTGCAACCTGAGCCTCCAGGAACTCAAGAGCATATGTCTTTGCAAGAAAGCCCTTTTGAGCTGCTTCTAGGAAGGATGTCTTTTTCTTACTTGACTCTACATAAACTCCGGCAACTGTGGCAGGTTTATCAGAGTACTGAGGGAGTGATGCTTGCACTTGTTCAACAGTGAGGAGGCCCGTTTGCAGCTTTTGCAAAATCTCCTCATCCAGAAGGCTTTGTTTGATCCAGTGTTGAATTTCAGTGCTCCCAATAATCTCCTGGCGTTTCTGGGAAGTTGCCATGCTCATTATTCCACTAGAATTTCCTGCACTCTTTTCAGATTTGCTTACAGTTTCATGAATGTCTCTGATTTGATAAGTTCTTGTCTTTCTGATGTTCATTTCCTTCTTTGGGTCTGTGGGTTCACAGAGAGCCATGTATCCATGTCCTTTCCCTGAGCTGGTAAGATCAGATATAACTGTACTCTTTTGAGAAATGTGCTGCAGATCTTTTGGTTGAAAGCTTGGAGTTGCATAAGAAGAGCCAAATTCCTTGACGTCTTTTATTTGTTTAACAATGTTTTCTCTCTCCATCTTCTCCATCTGTAGATGTGACATTAAAAGAATACTTAGGCATAGAAACAAAAGTTCAAATTCACTGCTAAAATATACCCAATGAAAAACTTTACTATACGAGAATCATTTATAATATGCTAAATATTTTAAAATTTTACAATGCAGCTTCCATCGTACCTCTTTTATGTTGATGGTTTCATCTTCCATTCTGCTTTTTGCTGTCTTAAGAAGAGATGTCATTTTCTTCTCTGTGGGAACATCTGCTTTCAACAGATCAGCTTTACTATTTGCTTTGCTATTTGTCACATTTGGATGAGTGGTTTCGGTCAACTCCCCTCCCAGTGCTGACAATGTTTTCTGAAGACTTTTTACCTCTCTGACGTACAACTCTATTTGTTCTCGAAGGGCTCCTGCTTCACTTTCTTTCACACTAACTTTGCGCTCACTTTCTGCCAGACTTTGTTCAAACTTGGTTCTCTCTATTGACTGTTGATTGCAAACGCTTTGTAAAGCACATATTTTAGAGGTGAGCTTCATTTTATCTTCCTCAAGTTGAGTGATTTCGGACTTTGCTTTTAACAGGTCTTGCTCAAGCTTTGCTCTTTCTTGCTGCAGTTTCTCATTTTTAATTTGAAACTCTTTATCCATCTGCTGTCTCGACTCCATGGTGGTGTGTTGCAAAGTTTTAATCAGTTTCAGATCTTGCTTAAAATACTTGTTGAGTTTCTCTGTCAATTCTCCACTTTGTAACTGCTGGCCTTTGTTTACTATTTCGGACTGCAGCAAAATAATTTTCTTCTCAATTTCTGTCTGAATAAGTGACAGCTGCCTCTCATAGCCTTCTTTCTGGAGTTCAAGTTTTCCCTTCAGCTCCTCCAGCATTTTCTTACATTTCTCCAGTTGTTCCTCCATCTGTTGGGATCTCAGCAGAAGAGCGGAGCTTTCTCTTTGCTTTTTCTCAGCATCTATTTGGGTGCGTTGCAGCTTGTCTTTCAACACTTCAAGTTCGGTTGCCAGTGAAATGTTTTTCTCCAGCGCCTCAGACTTTTCCCTCTGCAGGATTATATTTTCATGTTGCAGATTTGATCTGGAATTGTCACAACTGGACATAGCCTCTTTGATATTTAGATTTTGTTTTTGAACCTCTGTCTCCAGCAAAATGATTTTGGATTCTTTCAATTTTCTTTCTCTCATCTCGTGAGCCAGTTCATCCTTTGTTCTTTGTAGAGCAGAGCTAACCTCTAAAAGTTTTACATTAACACTCTCTATTTTTCTTTCCGCCATTGCTTTGTCCTTTTGAAGAGTATAAACTTCTTGTTTTAGGTTTTCTATCATTTTCTCAGAGCTGTTAGATATTCCTTTAAAGCTGTCCTTATGTTTTACAAGCTCCTCTTCTAGTGCTTTAAATTTACTCATATGATTCCTATTCTCATCGGATTCTTTTTGCAGCTCCAGGTGTTTTTTCTTCAGCATCTCATTTAGATCACTGATTTCAGCTTTCTGTATCTGGACTTCCTGATTCAGTAATTTTTTCTCCGTCAACAACGATTTCAGCTCTGATTTCAGATTTGCTATTTCTTTCTCATAGGTTATGATTTTTCCATTATTACATTTTATTTTTTGCTGGAGATCAGCAATAATCTTTGTCTCCTCACTGTATTCTTGCAATTTCATTTGAAGCTCATAGATGATCTGTGATTTCTTACTTAGCTCCTCCTCGATAATTCTGACCTGAGATTTAGCACCCTCTACCTGCGATTTGAAGATTTTAATTTGCTGGTCCTTGCTCCCAATCTCCATCATCACCTGATCAAGTTTTGCTTTCACATTCTTCCCATTCTGCTCCCCTTCTAGATTTATCTGCTTGAGCTCGTTGATTTTCCTCTCCAGCTCAGATGCAACAATTTCGCTCTTCTGAAGTTCTGCCTCAAGGTTTTTGCATTTCTTCTGCAGCACTTGCTCAGTTCTCTTCAGTTTATTGTTTTCATCATTTGAGGCTTGTAGCTGCTGATTCCAGCCTTCGACCTCAGTCAATAAAGACCTTATCTTTTGCTCAGAAAATGATCTTTCTTTTTCAAGAGATTCTATTTGGATCTGAAGACTTCGCATATCACTTTCAAATGAGACATTCACCCTCATTAATTCGTTGCTTTTTATTTTCAGCTGATCTATAGCTGCCTGTTTGGAGGCTACCTCTTCTTCTAAGCTGTTAATGTTGTAGAAGTTCTCCTGCTCTATGGAGCTTTTTTTCTGCAGCTCTGTTTGGGTGATCTTCAGCTGCTCTTTAAGGCCTTCTACTTCAGTGCTTTGGAAAAAAGAGTTTTGCTCCAATGAGGACTTTGCTCTCTGAAGTGATCTAATTTCTTCCTGAAATTCAGAGATGGATTTTTTCATGTTCAGCATTTCCCGATGACAATCCTCTGATTTCTGTTTGGTCTTGACTTTTTCACTCTCTAAATCCATCTGCATTTTCTTCAGTCTGTTGTTGCTACAGTCCAGAAGCTTTTTATAGCTTTGAGCTTTCTCCTCTGCCATTTCAGCCTTTTGTTGGACCTGAGATAATTCTTCCAGTTTCTGCTGCAAAATTTTGTGTATTTTAACTGCAGAGTCTTCAGATTGACTCGCAAGCCCTGAATGGCTCTCAGATCCCAAAGGCTGTGCACTCTGATTATTGCTTTTAGCTGGAACTTCGATGTGCAACTTCTCTCCGGGGGCAGCATCTACTCCCTGTGCATTTATTGCCCTGTGCAGAATAGGCCTCTCTATATCATTTTCTTTCTTTAAGAGATCATTAAGTTTCGCCTGAGTCAGAGTTAAGGTAGCCTGTGACTGTTCCATTAAAAGTTTGGTGTGCTTCAATTCCTGTTCAAGAGCAGCTTTGTCCCTGGTGGCTATGTCTAATTTAGTGTGGTACTGACTAACATCATGCTCAAGCTTTGCCTTTTGAAAGTTTAGATCCTCATTGGTCGCCTTTTGTGTTTCAAGTTCTACTTCCAGCTTCTTAATCCATGCTTCTCTTTCCACAAGCGAAAACTCCTGCTCTTGGATCCGTTGCTTAAGTTGTCTAATCTCTACCTCCCCTCTGGTTTTTTGGACCACCAAGTTTTCAGTCCTTTTTGCATCCTCTGCTCTTTCAAAAGCCTTTTTGTTCTACAATGCAAAAAAATTAGTCACCCACAGATTCATATTTGAATGAGAACGGTTACTAGAAACATGCATTGTTTCTCTAAAAGAACCTCCAACAGTTTTACATTTCAAAATCTTTATCAAAGTAATATGTTTCAATGAGAAAACTATTGCTTTGACAAACATTTAAAAAAAATAAATTCAATTAATACTTGTGAACCTTATATTACATCTAAAAGAAATTAAGCATTTCAGATTATAAGACAAAGTATTTCAACTAACAACTAACAAATGCACGTCTTTTGGCATCCACACTCACTGCAGCATCAAAATCTAATATGAGACAATTAAATAAAAATCGAACCTTTCATTTGAGGCCTAACTTATATTCAGTAGAAAAAATAGAACCTCGAGTTGAAAAACAATAAATGCTGCAGACAACAATTATAAATAAGCATGGTACAAAGATTTGTCATTTAAATGTTTTTACAAGCTGGTAAAGTAACTCCCTGAGAACATTTTGTCATTATAAGCAAGAATAAACAAACAAAATGTATTTCAGTTCAAGTATACTTTGGATGTTTTTACCCACTTAACCATCACCAGCAGACATGCAGATATTTTTAACACCTTTGCATTCCCTTTGCTTCTTTTTCTCAATGAAGCAAATTTTTGTTGCCAGCGTGATGAGCCTGTGAGCCAAGTTGGATAAGGAGTAAAAATACCAAGAAAACATGTTCATGACTTTGGAAGCTAAATGTCATGCATCTCAGAAAGGTAAACAAATGTGGTGTCAGAACATCGGAAGAATGAAAGAGGCTAGAAAAGCAGCAAGAACCAGAGTCTGATTTAAAAAAGCATGCATTTTTTAAAACCATTAAACAATGTTTTAATGTAAAACCAGCTCACCTCCTCGTCCTCAGCTCTTTTTAGCGTTTCACCAGCAAACTTCACATACTGGGTCATGAGGGTGACAAGAGCTGTGTAGCGAGTTCTGAGATCCATGAACTGAATGAAATAAACCCAACAGTGATAGATATGTGAATGTGCATAGACTACAGATGATGAAAATATTTAGTATTTAATAATTATATGTACCTCCTGCTGAATGGCATCAGAGGAGCTCTGTATCTTCCGCTTCTTAAGAGGAGATTTGTGTTGGGAGTCGACCATCGCTCTAAACGTCATCAACTGAAGCTCGTAATCCTGTTTTTGAGGACAAATTGTAAAGGTTATTAGAAATGTTTTTAGTAGATGTGAAGATAAGAAAATTAACAACCTTAACAAATTCAAATAAAAACAAACAAAACCTTGACAGCAGATGAGTACTGTTCTGAATACTTCTGGCACTCGTCAATCCTGCTCTGTTTTTGTTCCATTTCAGCAACAAGAACCTGAAAAAGGCAAATATTGATTTGTATTCGTATACATATAACTGATAATCTGAAGGGAACATCATTTCTGTTTTACCTTTTGCTTGTTTAGTATTTCAGCCAGAGCCTTGCTGTCATCAGGTTTGTTTTCTTGGGCTTTCAACTGGGCTGTTTCCAGCTCTCCAATCCACTGATCAACACTACTATATGAGTCTCTGTAGTGCTTTAAAGACTTGCTGATACCATCCAGGTCTCGTAGCCTGAAATGTTTAGGGTAATCTCCATAAATAGAACAATAAATGAATTGTATGAATTAATACAAACAATAAAATAGACAGAAACATTTGGGTTGGAATCAGAACTGGACAATATTCAGGCAGCCACTGAAAAACTCATAAAAATGTATCTTTTTATGGTCATTTAATGGACTATATCCATCATTAATTAGCATTACTGGGTGAAGAGGACTAAAAGGTATCTATCTAAGTATCGGTTAATTCTCTGAAAAGAAAAAAGAAGTCTAAATGCTTCTAAATGCTGAGACATATCTGTGGCTCTTTTAGGCTGTGAGCAAGAAAGAAACCTTCATACAGATAATAGGAAGGCTAGGAGAGCAAGAACGTTAGCATTTTTGTTTTTCTGAGCTTTTGTTCTGCGTGTTAAGGATGCTAGAACTTTCAATATTTTAAGTCTTAGAATTACAATTTTCATTCCCTTATAAAAAACAGTGACTGCTAATTTATAAATCCAGTGACTGCTATTTTATAAATCCTTTATAAACTGATCCAAATGGGTACAACACTAATATTGGACACTAAATTCAGTTTAAAATGTAAACTCTGCAACTAGCTCCTTATTTTTTAAGTTAGTAAAACTCTCTTTTATAGTGATCTCTAAACAATTAGAGGCTACTTCAATAAAAAGAATAAAAAATGCCCAAATGCTGTTTGTTCGATCAATGAAGAAAATTCTGAATAGCTTAAAATCATGATTTGCATATTAAAGCACAACACAAAAAAGTAATTTGTATCATACAATCTAATTGATGAATCTCTACAACAAGTCATACAGCCAACCACCATCTTACAAACCTGCTATCAATCTGGGAGTGAACGTTCTGCCATCTTTCGCTCAGTTGATCCGCCTTCTCCTTGTGCCAGTCCAGATCAAAGTCCCGCTCGTTGTGGGCCTTAAACATGCGATCACTGATGACTCGAGCTTTCTGCAGCTCATCCTCCATGTCGTGGAACACTTCCTGCCTTTCGTCAATCTCCGAACGCCATTGCTACAAACAGAAAGATGGACGACTACTTTAAAAAAAAACTGTAATGGAAGCAGCATGTCTTAAAAAACAAAACCTT
Source organism: Jordanella pulchra (assembly GCA_034780135.1). Classification (NCBI taxonomy): domain Eukaryota; kingdom Metazoa; phylum Chordata; class Actinopteri; order Cyprinodontiformes; family Cyprinodontidae; genus Jordanella; species Jordanella pulchra. The sequence goes on along the minus strand of JAUZNJ010101655.1, from coordinate 18,230 downwards.
GGGATGTTACCTTAAGTGTAGAAATAACACTTTCAATAGATTTGATGTCCGAGTTGACGGCATCCTCTTCATACAGTTTGGACTCGTAGGTTTTAACAAGAGCCTCTGCGCTCTGACTGTGCTTCACCACCAAACTCACTGTTTTCAGTCTGAACAAATAGAAGCTCCTCTTTAGTTTGACAAAGAACACATAATGGAACTCATACTTTGCAAGAAAGGAAGACTGGTCTTACTTGTCCATATAAATAGATGACATGGAGTACATTTGGCTCATGCTTTGAACAAGGACAGAAAGTTCAGAGGAGAGCGTCATCGCAGAAGGAGAACCTGCAGCTTGTCTAAAGAACTGCTCACACTTCTCCTTCATGACATCCAGGTCACCCTTCAACCTCTCCAGCTCGGATATCTTCCTCTGCAACGCACCATGTTTAACATTAGGAATAGAAAGGGAAACGTCACATAAGTGTCTATCTTTGTTAGTGGGATAACTAAATACTCATTTGGATACCTCATGTTCAGTGATGCGCTGCAGACTCTGTTCCAGGTCGTCTCTCTCCAGCGGTGACCGGATTTGCCTGATCAGATGCTCTTCTTGGGACTCCAAGTGCATGCGGATGTTACGGATTTCCGAGATGTAATGATTGTACACTGACTCCTCGTGTTCCTCTGTTTAGAGCGAGTAAAGAGCAAAGATTTACATAAAAATGTTATTGTTTGACTGACACCACATGATGAACAAAAAACATGATATAACATATGATATACCACTAGGTGGCAGCATCATCACAAACTTAAGTCATAGCTGATGAGTTTATAACCCTTAATTTAATTGGTTTTATAATAAATAGACAGTTTTTTTTATTTTGTAATTTTTTTTTCAATATCAAAGGAGGAAAATATGTCATCTTGTGTCCCATATTGTTAAATAAAAACAGGATAATTTTTAAAATTACAGATAAGCTAAGGATTTTCTCTGAATCTTTGTTATTCAGTAAGAAAAACAGTAATATTTTCAAAAAGCCATCATTTAAAGCTTAAAGGCCTAAGGAACCTTGTGCCTGTGTTTGGGGCTTGGTTGTTATTGGTAGGAGAATTAAAGGCTTGCCTCTCTCTGCGGATCTGAGCAGTTCCTGGTAGTATTCCTTGCAGGCTGCCACGTCTCTCTCCAGCTGTTCACAGTCTGCTATTGTAAACACCTCTGACTCCTTGCTGTCCTCCAGGAACTCATCAAAGTGAGACTGGAGGTTGCTCAGGACCTGCTGATGTTCACCCGGCAGCATCGTCTTTATCTGAAGTTGTTTTGAAAAAGAAAGCATTAAAACTCTCTGAGTATGATCAAGGAAAAACTCAAGTGTATTGCCACAAATTATTATCAGTGAAAATTTTAAGATACCGAGGCAACGTTCCAGTTGCGGATGGCCTGTATGTCAGCCATAAGATAATGCCAGGACACCACACTCTTCATGTTGATGTGGGAGCGGTGCCACAGTGTGAGGACCTTTTGGTACAGCTGCTCAGTTCTATAGAAAAAGTTAAGTCATTTGTACAATCAATAATAAACTATAAAATTATTCCTAGCAGCCAAGTGTCTCACCTTGAAGCCAAGTCAACAGCCTCTTTGTTGGGCGGAGGCAAGGAGAAGCAAACAGAGGGAACCATGGCCTCATTCCCTGCCGGGTTGATGACTTTCCACTTGGCTCGGTGGGAGTTGCTCACCAATACGCACTCGTCGTCTTTGTAAATGGTAATCTGAAAGAGTTGGGGGAGTGGCACCACACAGGTATAGCAAACACACATCGACATAAAATGGGAGTAACTGTGGTGTGATGTTGCAAAAAGAAAACAGTACCTCTATCTGACGGTAATCACATATTGCTTTGACAGGAATGGAGGACCTCAGAGGAGTTTCAGGGTTTCTCGGCCGCAGCTGTACAATGTTTTTGGCTCTGCCCACTAACCCTGCCACAGTGTTACGGTACTGAAGAAGCTGCTCTTTCTCATCCTGAGAATAAACCCAAAGAATATAGTTTGTTCAGGGCCATAAAAAAAAATGTTAGAAGCTACAACTGAAGACTCAGAAAAGTATTTCTTCTAGATATCTGTAGGCATACAGTTAATGGGAACAGGTTGGTAAGTTAAACTATCTTTGTAAAAGTAACTTTTGATTATTATTTTCATATTCTGAACTATACAGACATATGCACAGACTTCATGTCATTTTACCAGCATTACCATGGACTCCTGAATGAGATCATCCAGCCGTTGGAGACTGGAAGATTGACTGCAGCTGTATTTTCTCTGAATTGAATCTTGTAGATTCTTAAGGTAATCCATGGACACTTTGGCATCACTGAAAAACTGTGTGGGGAAAAAAAGGGAACATAAAGGATGAGGAAACACTTATTTCAAGTACTTTCAATAGTTGACCTAAAGTAGCAACAGACCTCAAAATAAACAGCATTTTCCTTAAGGTGCTGTTCAACGCATGAACAAAGCTGCAAAATCCAGCTCCACTGTGTCTGCATTGCAGCTTTATAGGCCTAGGAGGAAGAAAAATAACATGATATTTTCATGATATTTCAGACAAACTTGGAGTTGTTTGTGTAATCATGTTGCAAGCACTTTGGACCCACTTCAATAGTCAGTCTGGCTGGGTGGTTCTTCAGCATGAGTTGCTCTGCCTTTTCTTGCACAGACTTGATGGTCTCCTCTTTTTCATCCAGCTCCCTCATCAGGTCCTGTATAAAGACATTGAAGTCATTGTCTCTGGCATTCAGGCGTGGCAAATGATCATCTACTCTATCATCTTACATAATCTTATATTAGGTTTCAAGGTGCAGAGAGTCATGTCAATCAGTCAAGGTTACACTCATGTCCATAGAGAATATCTACGATAGGACAGCTTTTCTTATTGTTACTTTTTTTTTTTTTTTAATGAAAGATCCTAACAAAACAGAAACAGCTTACAGCATGGTAGTCTCTTTTCTGAGAGATGTTGCTGTTGCGATCACTCCAGTCAAACGCGACTTCCTCTTCCTCTTTCTCATTTAGCCAGATGAGTTCTTGAGTTGCCTGAGACACAAAGTCATGAAGGCTCTCCAGGTGGTTCTGCCGCTCTCTTGACGAGTTCTAAAATTTTCAACAGCAATCAGACTACGGCTTTAATATGTAAAAAATAAATAAATAAAAAACTGAGCCGAGCTCTAATGTGTACTTACCAACAGCTGCTCGTACTGCTTTTCGAGTTTGTTTAATTTCTCTGAATATGTCAGCTTCAGAGGCATGCTCATCTGAATCTGAATGAACAGATATGTGGATAAATAAACAATAAAAAAATCATGCTGAACCATCCATGCTAAAGTTAAAAACAAAATAAAAACTCTTACTTCGCTCAGTCGTGCATCTTTAAGACTTGTTTGAAATTCGTCAATGGCTCTGTGCACACTCTTGTGGTTGTCTAAGTGCATTTCCACACTGGGTAAATCAGTTCCCCAATCTGAGCGCTCTAATTGTAACTAAGGAGAAAAACAATAAACACAGTGATTGAAAGAGTTATACCAACAGCCAGTAAAAAGAAAAGCACTGAACCTGCTTACCTGCATCTCCTCCACCCAGTTTAGGAGGTCCTGCACGTATTTAAGGTTAACCTCCTCCTCCGTCATGCTGGGGTCTGCCAGTGATGATTTCATCAGAGGCTTCCTGATCTGCATGTGCTTTAGATGCATGAGGTTACCTGGCTCCATGCCACCACTGCTACCCATGTAGCCCGGGGCAACAAGGGGCAGACTGGGTGTCAGAGAAGGAGTCAGAGATGAGGTCAAAGACGGGGTGAGGCTTGGAGGAAAGCCAGAACTGAATGTGGACCCAGGGGTAGCTAAGCCCCCTGAGGTAAGCGAAGGCGTGATTTCTGATGCTAAGCTAGCGTTAATGCTCTGTGGGAATCCAGAGTTGAGGCTCTGAGTTATGCCTGATATCATCCGCTTGGTTTGCTCTGTTGTTAGAGTGCGACCTTTGCTGTAAACAGCAGAGCACTCTGCTCTGAGGGCCAATAGGTCATCCCGTAGTCTGGAGACCCTAAAAATGTGGGAGAAAAGTTGGTACCAATTTTAATGGCAGCAAGGCTGAACAATATTCCTGTTAGTATTCCTGATTAATGCAGCTATGTTTTTACACTTTTAATAAATAATAACAATAATAACAATAATTTTTAATGATAATAATAATAGTACTTTTGCTGCAGCAAAGTACTTCAGCCTGTAATATTTCAAGTACTAGTATACACTATTTTTCAACATGTAAAAAAATTGTGCTAATAATTATAATGCCATTTATCTCTATTTGATTTTCTCTAAGTTTTTTTAATATTTTTAACCAACTTTGATGTTAGATATCAGAGGTGGAACCAAACTCAAACTCCTTAGTTATACAGTCAACTTGGCTAATAAAGTTAAATCTGATTTTGATAACCATGGTTAATTTGAACACAGTAATCTTATAAGATTGTCACAGTATTACATCTCCAAATGCAGTGTCTTATGGTGACCCAGGATTTGCTTTTGTACCTCTGAACAAGCTGATCTGCAAACGGGAATTTCCCCTCCAGGAGGATTTGGATATCAACCACTTGCTGTCGGAGGATGTTCTCACACTCCAGCAGGTAGCCTGCAACCTCAGCCTCGTTCATGAACTGAATCCCCGACTCCAGACGTTTTGTATCCTTAAAAGGGGATAAAAACACATTAGTAACACAAAGAACATTTCAATTCAGATTCTACCCCTACTATTACACACATACACACACAAAAAAACACATACAGACTGTAGACCGGATTTCGCCAGGGCCAGCCTATCTTCTCCATGGACACAGTCCCGCTGGACTCTGTTGGCAATCTGCTGCAACATCTCAAGCCTGAAAAACATGGAGAAATGTGCAGGTTATTGTTTGCTATTTAAAAAGAAGTGCCTTTAAAAAATGTTGCAAAAGCCAGGAAAGCACAAAATGATTTCACCTGGATCCATATGCGAGGTTGTTATTGAGAAAGATGGAGTTGTTAATCTGAAATGGCTCAGTGAGGATGCTGTCACAAGAGCCGTAACTTGTATTAAAGCTACTGTTGCTAACAGTAGAGGTCCTGCTCAAATACGCCATATTACTTGACCCTCTAAGTAGGCATTACGCTAAACAGTTGACCACTAACTAACTCTACCCCCCCTTAGGATTAGCACCTAAAGCATGCAGCCTCACTGAAAGCATTATTAGAAAGAACTCCCAGGACAACCTAAAGCTTTCTAATATATATAGCCCTTCAGCCAGGCGAGGGTGTGTGAAGAATCCCACCCTGAAATATAATACGACTCCTCAGTGGATGAAAATTAAATAACAGGTTAGGGCAGAGCACCTTCACAGGTAGCAGCAGTGAAAAAACCCCAACCAAACATCCACAGATCACCACACCCAGAGCAGATGCTGCATTTACGGATGAAGTAACACAAAACAGAATAAGTAAAATGAACACAAAACACCAACTCCATATAAATAAGATCAAAGATTATTACAAAGAAAAGAGAACAAAATGAGTCTGATGAACTTACAAATTGTGTTAGTTAGTAAAAAGGAAGAGTTTGTTGCAGATTAAACAATCTTGAGGCACGCTATGGTATAGATGTACTTTTTTGAAGATATCCAGGCTTATTAATAAAAAGTACTTAGAAGCATAGTAGTAAATTCATAATGAAAAAGTAAGTAAAAAAGCAGATAAATTGGAGTTTTTTTTCAAACTTTATCAATCAGTTAAAAGAAAAAACAAGAATAAAGCTAGACTGTCAAAGGTATGGATAAAATGTAAACAGTAAAAAATAGGTTTTTGAGAATAATACTAAAATAAAGGTTAGCGATTCATGCATTATCATTCTGCCAGTGAATTATTCCACAGCAGAGTTGAAGGTCACAAAAACATGTCGGGACTGGCTACCAGCTGTGTTGCTAACAACTAGTTTTAACCCTGTATAAGAATATTCTTTTCTTAATTTAAAATATTGAGACTCTAAAGAAACATATTTACAAATAAAAGTTCAGTAGTACACTTTCCACTAATTGCATGAAGGTGCTAGTTTCACTATAATTTATTTGCGCTGCAGCTCTAATTTGGATATTGGTTATTTACAACTGTAAACTGTTTCATTTCCAAATAGGATTTTGGAAAATCTAACAAACAAGTTCACATCAAGAAGAGCATCGATATAAAAATATCCGGATATATTTTGAACTTGAAGAATTTAACTAAACCACCTTGATTTAATCAGAGTAATTTATCCACATAACATCTCATATCTACTCAGCACCTTGAACTGATTATATCATGGTTTTGAACATGTTTTAAAAACAAAGAAAATGCAGGTAAACTCAATTCTAAAAGTATTATTACATTAAAGTTTGTGTGCTGAACACAAGACTTGTCCTTCTTATTGCAACAAAAGGCAGATCTACCAAGTAGGAAAGAGCTGAAAACAAATGTACGCCGCACTTTTCAGATTTCAATATAATTATGTACGTTTTTTGTGATATGAAAAGATATGACAAAAAATAAGGAATGCAAATATTTTTGCTCGTCATTATATTCATGTTTTGAAAATAACAATACAATTCCTTTAATTTAATTTTTTCTGCCTCACTCCCGTCATTCAGACAATAAACTTCACGTTGTATTTTACTCCTAGATTTAAAACAAAAATGAGATAATTAAAACTAATTTTTTTTTTGCATTTTTAACATTAACATAATTTATATTGTCTGTTTGTAAAACGTTTTTATAAATTCCCACATTACATTTATAAATTGTGCACACATTTGTCCAGAAATGTAACAGCTTTCAACAGACCATCTGACTGAGCAAAATATCAGGGGATTTCTACAAATCAAACACTGGTGTCCAGCAGAAGCCTGTGTATCCAGTTTCAGTAAAGACATTAACAGGCTTGTAATACGATACAAGGAGCATCTGCCTGTGATAGAACCTGACAGAGCAATGTCTTAAAGTGAAGCGCATTTCTAGTTAAAAAGCAGCACATTACTGAAACATTTTGTGTTTTTCATACCTCACTGAAGTCATACAAAACACACAGTTTTGTCTCTAAAATTCGACATTTGAGTAATTCACAAAGGTTAAGCTGTGAAGATAAGACTTTCTAAAAATCTGGGTCAGATAAAAAAAACAAAAAAGTGCCTTTTCATACCTTTCCAGTTCGGGCCGCAGGCTCTTTTCTCTCTCCAGCATGGCAACAATTAATTTGCCCCATTCCTTCTCAATGTCATTTGGATGATGACCCGGGGGTAGCTGAATACGTCCAAACTCGATCCACATCTGTGACACCCAAAGCAAAACCAGACTTGTTATCCGTCTGGTATACGATAAAAACATGGCATGACATTATAAGGAAGTCTTTATTATCTGTTTGACATACCTCTAGCATTCTGTAGAGATTTTGGATTTTTGTTTTCTCATTTTCTTTTAGTGGTATTTCATGTTCTTTGAAATGGAGATACTGTGTATAAAGTGCCTGTGAGAGAACATAGAAAATCTGTATTAAAATGTTGCTTGAGTTGTCTATGCAGAAAAGTAATGTTTTTATAGCATTTTTTAACAATACAACCCTTTACCACCACACCCATCTCAGCATATCCCTGAGGAATCTCCAATACTTTTAGAAGACATCAATATCTTGGAGCAGATGGATGCTGCTGCTTTCTATAATTCATCAATTACACTTTGAGTTTCTGTATTAGAACACTACACTGTTTGCAGTTGGCAGTTAAGGATGGTTTGCAATATATCTTTTTGGATGCGGTGAGCCTCCATTAAACTAATATTCTGTACTGTAAAAGTACAATACAACTATCCATTCTTTGCTTATACCCACCTATCCATGCAGAGTTGCATGGTACACCCTGCAGGTTGCACAAGGCAAAAAAATCCTGCATGCATACATGGTTGTCTCCCTCAGGTTAATTTAGAGAGATCCATGTTTTTTGGACTTTGGAGGACACCAGAGCAGTAAGCACAGAGAAAACCCCTTCAACCCCTTCTTCCTGCCAGGCAACAGTGTTATCAACTGGACCAAAACGCTGCACTAATAGTACTTATAAAGCTTGCATTTGTTTATTCTACATGGTATACGTCATCAATTATTTATATTAGCTGTGTCTTTTCTATGGGTGTTAAAACATTCTTGCCAATAAAGATTTTTTCCTGATTCTGATTATAAAGTGTGTAAAATACGGAGAATCAAACCTTGAGTTCCACAGGATTGTTGGGGAAAGATCTATCAGACATAATATCCACATTGTGTTTTATCCATTGGCTGAGGTATTTGATCATGTTCTGGTACTCAACCCATTTAATATCAACATCCTGTCAAAAGACAGAGAGTCATCATCCATCAAGCAGCTGTCAGATATTTTTTTCCTTGTATGTATCAATACCATTGACTTACATTGGGACTTATTCCATCAACACCGTCTGGGACTTTGGGGAAGGCGTCATACAGAGTTGAGACGTATGTAATCACAGACTTTTCATCTGGTGACTGAACATCTACGTCTGATAGGCAAGTTCAATCAGAAAATGCAATGAGTTGATGAAACCAAATTCAAAGCCTAATTTATAGCTTTAATAATTTAAAACACAAAGATGCTCAAGTCTTTATTACCCAGTGAACAAGGCACACTTCATACAGCTCTTACCCTCAGGGTCGAGCAGCCTGGCCACCCCCAACTGTTCAGCTACAGTAAACGCCTGCTCCAGATTGGAGCGGTTGGTCTGCGTTGACACAAGGCTCATGTCAACTAGATCTGGCCTGAGGGAAAAAGAGAAAGAAAAAGAAAAACAGATATGTGAAGCACTTAAAGTATGATGAGATGATTCATGCCTGGAAACTCTAATAATAAGCACTGGAGAAACAAGGTGTGGAAGAAGGTAGAAAAAAGATCAGGCTTGTGTAAAATAGTCTTAATGAGTAGTATTACCAAACACCCTAGTGTTTGGTGAGACTGTACCTGTATTTGTGAATGATGGCATTGAATAGCCTTCCATCCCTCCAGGAAGTTGTGAAATTGTCACATCGTACACCTACATAGCCATCTGTTATCTGTTTGGACCAGAGCAGTAGTCTCTCCTTGGCTGTCATGTCATCGGACTCCCCTGTGACGTGAATGTCCGAGATCTACCACAGTACATAAAGGGTAACAAGTGTTTTACAATGCAACAAGACATTTATAGTAAAATGTAGATCAGAGTCACAAAGTTCACTCTAAACTGTAATACTTTCCTCCTTATTGGTTTTATCAAAAACGACTGCAATTTCCCAGCACTGATCCTGCCCTGAACAGAGCTGTTGACACTAACTGTTCAGGGGTCCTGTTTATAAAGCATGGGTGCACATAAAACAGGTCTGAAGCTTGTATATGTTACTTTTCATGCAAAGGTTGCAATCTATAAAAAACGTGCTTGGTGGGAAAATGTTTGGTCCCTCTGACCCATGTGCATGCTTCTTTTAGAGGCAGCGGAAAATGGGTCAAGGTGTGGTGGAGGATTGAAGCCATAGTACTGCATTTTCCATCAGACGTTCAACTTCCCACCATATTAACCTTTTTTCATAAGCTGAAATCAAAAGCATTCAAACAAACTACGTGATATAAGCTTAAATTTTACCAATGAGTCATAACTATACACGAAGACCACTCACATGAAGACAATTCAAATTTCAAATCAAGATCTGTACATTTTTCAACATTTGCTCATCATTACATTCCTCACGTGAGACTTGTATCAAATATTAAAACATAAATCGTGAGGAGTTGGGCATTTGCATTGAGGCACAGCTGTGATTTATAAAGGAAAAGTGCCTGTTGATGAGCATATGCATGTTTTTATGCCTATGGCCATTTCTGCCTTTTGGCTAAAGGTACACTTTAAGTAGAGATCTTACATAATCCTTTATAAATCAGACCCGAGAACATTAAAGATTAATTTAGAATCAGACTGATTGCTGGTGCCAGATGGGCTTGTCTGAGTACCTCGGGAAATTATAATTTTATAGGATTTTTTATGCAGAATGATCCTGTAGATGTGCAGAAAATAGTGAAAAGAAAGTGAGAACAGCCAAATAGAAGCCACTGTGTGAAGGAAAATGTCCAATTAAGGTTGGAGCTCCAAGGAGAGTGGGCAAACTGATACAAAATAATACAAAGGGCTTATTAATTCAAACATCTACTCCTTACAGAATGCTTATGTAAAATTTCGGAGTGTAACACACAACACAACCTAAAGCAGGAAATAGCAAAAAAACACAGCTACACCAAAAGACCACCGCAACACCTATCCCATGTTCTAATGAAGGGGAACAGAGGCAACAATTAAAACAGACTCACCAAAATATAGATTAGATTATAAATAAAATATGGATTATAGCAGAGTGGGGACAAAGTGCCTTGCCCAATGTGTTTCAATTTCAGCAATGACAAAGGTTGGGACAGAATTTGGTGTACAAGCATGACCATGCCTTGTGTCTTAAAGCAAAAATGACCTAAAACTGGTGTCTTAAACATAAGGATTATTACAATGAGTTCACTGTACATTATACTGGTTCAGCAGGGGCCTCACATAGAAAGAGTGTGCAGTTTTCATATCAAAAGTTAGCGGTATAGAGAAACCTAAAAAAGAAGAAAAGTAAAAGGTATAAAACTATGCATAGATGTGCCATCACACAAATTTCCTTTATACTATATCCCAATCAAACACAGATAGTGGAACTGCTTAGAAAGTCCAATGCCCAACTACAAATGAATATGTAAAGTGGTATAAATAGCCTGAAGGCTCCCACTGCGTGTCACAGTAACCATGATACCAATGCCGAAAGGCTGTTACAGAGAGACTAGACATGTAAGGTAGATTATTATAGCCAACCAACAACTTATTGAGTAAAATCAGGGAATCATTAAATAAACTATCTAAAAATAAAAAAAACTGGCTCCATTTTGCTGTACAAACTTTGTAGGAAGTCCAAAGGGTTCTGTCTGCTGCTGAATTGAGCTGATCTATTAATACTTATCACTGTAATGTTTAACAAATCTTTAAAACGTGTATATAATCCTGCATTTCTCTTGGGAAAACTAACACATGAATAAGAGAAATAGGCTACACTAAATGTTTAAAACAACTATGCACAAATAAGACAAATACTAACACTAAATAAATAAATACACAAATATAAACACATAAATACCAAAGTTGTTGTAATTATTTTTGCAGTACCTCTAAAGGAATCCTGATTCAAACTGATCAATATGCATTTTTTTAGACACATTTTTGTATCACTAATATGTGCACAACTTTGTTATGAAACATTTTCCATTTATAAAAGTGAATTTACATATCAGACCCCATTATATAAGAATATGTTGAAATAAGGTCCGTGATTCAAATTGTGATCCTTACATTGTGATTACTGTTTGCTTACAGCTAGTATATGATTAAATCTGGTGACAGAAATATAAACCAATGTTACAGATCCCATTATTTGAAGTTGAATGCTGTAAGCTCAACACTGTCTTAATAGGGTATAAGATTGGAAGTAGTCATGGAGTTGCACTGTTTTGTTGACTGAGACACTGAAAAATTCTTTGTTTCCAACCGAGTACATTAACGTCAGATTGGAAATTGTTCTGCTTCTTTTATATTGAAAAAAATACAATTTTTTTTCTAAGAGGCAGTTATTCAGTTTAAGACCAGGCTTAAAACCTTCCTTTTTAATAAAATCGACTTTTAGAGAGTTTGAGGTTATTCTGAGCTATTATCTCTGTAACTGTGCTGCTATCGACAAAGGCTGCTGAAGGACACACTGACCACTTTTTCTCAATCGGCTACTTTCTACAACTACTCTCTTCTATCTGAGGACATACATTTGCCTGCTTTTTTTGTGTAATCTTGTCTCTTTCCTAGACAAAGCCAACAAGTGAGCTACTACATAAAATTATTTGTTTTTTTGTTTTTTTCTTTATTTAAAAAAAGTTTGAAAACAAAAACAGATAGGCTTAAGTTTACCTAGTTGAATGTATTTCACCCCTTTAGTGAGGACTCACCTAACAATAGGTCATAGTGTCAATTTATTTGTGTCAACTGCATCTGTTTGTTTAGAAAAGAATCCTGAAATTAAATTTGCTGTGAATTGGTACAATGAAAATAAATCAAAATGATTGAACTTGCTTGGTCCAATACGGCTTTGAATTATCTGATTTCCCTAGTGGTGTTTTCTCAGGTTCCAGATCGCATTCCTCATTAGGTCTTCAAACACAGCAAAACAGCTGTTAAATATTGTACAACTAATACAACAGCAGTGCCTGAACTGTGACCTGCATTTTGCAGAAAGAATTCCAATGACCCACCAGCAAAACAGTTTTGTTTTCCATGCAAACTGCCTACCTCTTATGTTTATCTTTGTGAAATGAAACTTTAACACTATCAGCTAACTGTCTCAAATCAGCATTGTCTCCCTAAAAAGTGAAAAGAGATTCAGCTTTGAGACAAAGACTGATAAAAGGGACTCTTCCTAAAAAATTATGTACAATAAGATCACAAAACACACACAAGATATTCTTGATTCAGTATAAATTATTAGTTAATATGCAATAAGTACCCAAGGTCAGCAGCATGGCTCTGACATAAGAGAATTGCATAATGAAATATAATTTTTACAGCTCACTTTGATGACATATGATGACATAAGCAGTCCCACCTCACAGGTTGCACTTAGTTTGAAATACATTTATGACATCTAAACTGAATTGGTGCTATAAAAATAAACTGAACCGAAAACCAAACTAAAATTAAAAAAATGAAACTAACATTGGTTTACAATTTGGAAACTTTGTGATTATAGGAAGCCCACAATATAGAAACGCTATATGAATTACAAATTAAACCAATTATTTGACAATCTAAAGGGCTACTTAATGATGATGTATAAGCTACAACTAAAAAGTAGAAGCAGACACAAAATATTCTTTAAACAAACATCGAACCTTTTTTTCCAGATGAGGTTTCATAGAGGACAATAACTACTTGATCTGAGCAGATGAAGTAACTTGCCATTAACATTTGAATATTTAGGGTAACTTAACTTTTAATTTAAGAGACGAATTATCATAAAATCATCCTATTTTATGTGATAAAAATTAAACACTTAGTTCTTGATCTCATAAAAACAAGTTAAAAATCTGATCAAAACATTTTTTGATCATGCTAAGGTGGCGCACAACTAACAAAAGTATTTATTGTAGATATTCTTGATCAAACGTTATTGTTGTTCTTTTAAAATAGCAGATCTATATCCCTAGAATCAGATGAGACCAGAGAGTTGTCAAAGGACATAAGGAGGTTTAGACAGTGGATCTATCTCCACCTGAAATGGGCTATAAGAGCATCATCAAGAATCTTGATAAAATGACATTTAATAACTCTTAATATGGGGCTCTATGCACTTTCTTGTCTGATGGGATAAAGAGGATCATGTGAAAGGCAAAGAATTAGCCCACAACTTGACAGGATAACTTGTTGATGATTTGAAGGTTATTGGGACAACAGTAACCAAACCCAGTGCTTTCATCATAAGATCATTTCAACACAATAAAGAGCCAAGAGATAGAGTTTAGGAAATTGTTGAAAGGAAACCTTCCTTCCTCAGACAAAATACAAAACATGGGTGGAGGACACATGTTCCAGAATTACTTAGACCAAAAACATGTCAGCAAGGTCAAATTAAAATCCTGACAAAAATTCACATTAAAACATCAGTCTTCAGACAGTAGCACCACCTCAATTTTAACTGACACCCTTCAGGTAAGGTTTCTTTCCCAGTAACATTTCTTTTTCATCCTGTCCCAAATCACCTCAATGATAACAATGTATAGCAAATTCTAATGTACCTTGTGTTGGGTGGAAACAGACTTGGTAGAAGCTGGAATAGGCTCGATGTAACCAGAGCAGGTGTATGTCCTGTGTCTCCTCCTTCTGTGCGCTTGAGAGTCACATTTCTTCTTGTCAAACATCACCTCAATCGCAGGATTGTCATTACCAGTCCCTAACATGTGCTCCACCGCACCAAAGCTAACAGTCCGTCTCAGCTGGTGCTGCAGCAGTTTCTTTACAAGCAGACTGTCTTCAGCTGAGACAGTTCTGGAAGTTGTATTAACATCATGGAGCTTTCTTTCAACAGAAATCTGGCAGTTGTGATCATCTTCAAGGTTTGTTGACAAATTCTCCAAACTAGATGACAACTTTGTTCCAAGTGGTGGATTACAGTTACCTCTGAGGACTTTAACTGGTACCTCTTCAATATTTACACCCTTACTGAGACTACCTTGCCTTGTTAGTTGGTTCTTCATCTGTGAGGGTTTAATACACTCTGCTTGGCTTTGGTTATAGTTTCTTTTTGAGTCATCCTGAATCTTAGAACTTTCACAGGCAGCGCTGCTTGAAATAACCTCACCTGGAGAACTCCTCAAAGGTTCAGTATGCTTTAAATCTTCTGATTTCCTCTTTTTTCTCTGAAAATACCGCTGACCTCTGGGATCTTTAGATCCGGGACTTAGTGGAGCTTTCTTGGGGTCAACATAGCATTCCTCTTTAGGTCCCCGAACGCAGCCACAGACATTCCCCATTGCTGTCAAATATTTAAGTACTTATCCATTGACAGTTCCGGAAATCCACACAGCATTTCAAACATCCAGAGAGGTCCCTTTCAGTATATAAAAAGACTATCCATATGACAGGGAGCCATTATCAAAATAAACCCCAAAAAATCAGCAGCAGTCCGGCAGCGAGTCATGAAGCTCTGCAATCAGAGGAAGACGGATCGTCGCCCTTTAAACTTCCTGCTGAGAACCAGTCAGCCTTTTCTCATACTGTGCTCTTTCCTCGCTTTCTCCTCTTACTCTACAGTCTTTGTTGACCTTTGAACATTTTCCCAGCTTCGCTAATCCGGCACAAAACCATAAATGCACACGCAGACGTGGCCCACGTGCCTCTGGCTCTCAGCTGGCCAGGAAAGAGACTTGTGGACAAACCTGTTTGAGTCTGGCTAGTCTGCTTTTTTCCAAGACAGTAAATACCAACACAATAGCTGCTTCTATACTTTTGTAGGATAATGGAAACATACTGTGAAAAAAGTGACACCTTATGCTTTTGTACTTAAAAACTGTGGACTGATAAACCAGAGAGAATCTCACCCAAGCAGGAATCCAATTAGAAAACATAATGGCATGGGTCAACAAAGATCATAAGTAGCTGAAGAAAATCCCACTATGAAAAACTTACTTTGTTTATAGATCAATTTCAACAATAGGTATGACTTTGGTCGACCAGAAATTACATTTCACAAAGTTTGAAAGGATGCTGATAGTCTGATAAGGAAATGACTCTGTTTAATAAACACTTAGAACTGCTTGAACAGTGCCTTTCGTGTTTAATGAGGATGCAGGCTACTCTAAAAATAACTATACTCCCCGTGAGATATAATATTGATATTTTTCCAGAGGTCACAGTCAATGGATTTCAAGTACTATTTAAACAACTATTCTTCCTATGTAGATGTAGTTTGAAAACAAAACAATATGATTTACTTCTGCATTATTTCTACACATTTCAGAATAGTGTAGGCTGATAATAAGCAGCAGGACTGGTTATTCGAGTATTCTGAGTATTCTCCTAGACTAACAAAGTTTCAATAGCAGCCAAATGAAAGAGTGAATCACAAACATGTGTTTATGCTAGCTACGAGATGACAAAATAGATACACTACAGACAGAGACCATGACACAACTGGGGCAAAACAAACAAAATAATCACACAGGTGCCAAAAATTCCTGACAGATAAGTGTGAACGGTTAACAATGCAATGACAGGAGGCAGCATTTCATCATGCATAGACATCCTCTCAGCATGTATCTTTGGATGTTCTGCTAAGACACACTTTCCTCAAACCTGCTCAGACATGGATATAAAAACATCTCATTTTATGAAGAAAAACAGTCAAGCTGGTATTAAGTAAAAAGTAAAAAATTGGAAATAAGTAGCTATGTAAAAATTCCTGCCTACAGCTTTAAGACAAGCAGGAACACCATGTCCCAAAATATATAACTGTTCTCATGTGAAGGAGCTAATCTTTGTTTCTTCAGGCACATATTGTCAAAAAAATATTTAATATAGAAATGCCAGATGTTGATACATGTCAGTTATTTTTTGTCAGCTTTGTTTTTTTAACAAAAGACAAAGGTGTGCACTTTGAATATGATTCAACATTTGTACTCATCAGGTGCCCTGATGCCCTTGCAGAGCAAGAGATAACAAGCCCCGTGCTACTCCACCAAGCGCTCTGGGGCTTGCGTGAGACTTACAGGGGCAGGTGTTGGCAACATCATGGACGCTACCTGTCAGCATGTCTGAGTCCAAGCAAAACTCTTTGGGCTGCTTTTCCTCTGACAATTCAGACGTAAAAAATTAGTCAAATGTGCACTCTTTCTAACTATCTTTAAGATCAGAAAACAAACACTGGCTTAACGTGTAAAGGATATATTAATTCAGAGTAATTGATTTCCTTATTCACAATAATAAAAGTATAAAAATCACATTGTCTCAAAAGTGAGAGGGATCCTTTTTTGAATAATTGCTGAATACCTCTGTGGGCACCTGGATGTTTAAGTGACATGATTTATGGAACAGCTTTACAACGATTAAGGGTTCCCTGAGGGAACCTTTTTTTTTAGAAAGTTCTGAGAATCTATATATTCAGTACATGCAAATTTTTTAGCTCTTATAAAAAAAACACACATGATCGCATATACTATTGTGTAGAAAACAGGGTAATTTTTTCTTAAAACTGATATGGGAATATAACATATTTGACTCCAAAACATACATTTTGTGGCATCAAAGGGACATAATCACATACTATGACTACAAATAAGAAACTTAAAAAAACAACAAAAGCATAACAAATGTCTTTTTAAGCCTGAAAAGAATTTCTGCATGAGAGCATTGAATCTTTTGAAAACTATGAACACCGTATATTACCTTATATAGTAAAATCCAGATGCAGTGAACACTAACATTGATATTGAATTTCAAGCACTACTCTTGTCTTATCCCTCTTGGTATTCAATGTTTTTTTTTACTTTTTCACACTTGATCTTGGAGTTTTCTTCTCTTTTTTTAAATTCTGCTTTGCATTGCTAACTCACTGCACTTCATTACTTCTAACATAGACATACAGCTGTGCTTGAAATTTTACATACCTCCCCAAAAGAAAATGATAAATTCATGCTAATAGTTCAAATACACAAAACTGGAAATTTAATAATAAAAAAATCATTTTTAAATGATAATTTAGTAAACTAAAACAGTATTTTTTATATATTCTGAAAAAAACAAACTGTACCAGAGAAATTAAAGTACCCTGCCCAGTAACAGTGAACCAATCCACTATTGACTTAACATTACAGAAAACATCTGATTTTAGCGATTACTTTAAAGTGTTGATCAACAAAAAATTGTCAGTTTCAATCTATTTTACTGATTTTTTTTCATCTTTACTGGATGTACACATTCAAGCACAACTGTATGTCTAAAGGTTTAATCCTTGTTCATATGCACTTATATAGCACTTCAGATCACTCTGACTTGGCATAGTAAATATACTCTGTTTACAGAAAAAGCAAAAAACAAAGTATAAGACATGAATAAAATATAATAACTCAACAGGAAGTGCTGTTTTAATTTGAAGATCTTTGTATACAACCAGAGTGAGCTACTAGCATAGAAACTTGAAATGTCAGAGTATGTCAAGTTAAGATCCTTCTTGAATGAATTGAGTGCTTTTATCATTAAGGTTTTTGAAAAAAAGGTACATTTTGTGCAAATAAAACTCATGAAGAAAATAGTCTAACGATACATGCAGAGTCTTGGAAGTATTATAGAGTTAATTTAAATTAGTAAATGAATTATTAATGGTTTCCCAAATATTTTCAAATAAAAAACAGCAAGGTGTGGCAAAAACTTTGTAACCAGTGCCCATTTCTCTAAAATCCCCAAATGTAAAAAAATAGTAAAAAATCCACCTGTATATAATACTGTGCTAACTCCCTTGTATTTTTTATCCCTTATTTATTATCTTTAATTTTG
>JAUZNJ010101645.1:0-21131 GCA_034780135.1 Jordanella pulchra | reverse complement strand
GCGGGAAAGGACCACAAGCCGGATTCGAACCTGGGTCGCCTGCATCGAGGACTAAGGCCTCCGTACATGGGTCGTGCTCTCTAACCACTGGGCCACCTGCATGCCCAGAAAAATGTATTTGAAAGCAGTGGTTTTCAAACTTGCTCCTCAGGACCCACTGCCTTGCATTTTTAGGTATTTCCTTGCCTATGCACACCTGCCTTAACTAAATTCTTGATTCGCAGGCCCCTGCAGCCCATGGTGGCTGCTGAAGAGGGAGTACATCATTTTATACAGACATGCGGAAGCAGAGACACATCCAAACATGCAGAACATTGGGTCTCAGCGACCGGGTTTGAAAACCAGTGTTTTAGACGATCTTGAAAAAAAAAAATACTTCAATATGTCATATGAAAACTCTAGCTTCGGTTGTATACATTCCCATTTTATATCCCAATCACAAGTAGCAAATATAGATTTGAGCTATTATTATAAGTAAGAGATAAAAAAAAAATATTGAGATGATAGATAATGTTCAGTTCTACATTTAGGGATGAGTTGTTTTTAATTAGCAAAAATCCAAAGATGCTTTACCCTCCAATCCTAGAAAACGCTCCACCCAGCAGCCAATCAGCTGTTTGGGAAACAAGAATGTGACATTTTATTAAAAATTCTGTTTAATTCACAGCGGCCAGGAAGGTATAACTAAAAAAAAACATACACAAATTATAACCAAAGATTACGTGTATTGTCAATTTCAGTGTTGATTCAAAACAGCTTGTTCCCAGTAGCACAGCACCTAATCTTTCTCTATGACATTTCACAGCTTGGGACATGCGAAGACAGAGATCTTTGACCACTCCTATGAGTTATTTTCTGTTTTCTCTTAGAGTCCACCAGATTTAAAATAAAAGGTGCTGCTATTTGAAAGTATTTTTTTTTTGTCAGGGCCCTGAAAGAGAAAACAAATCCAAAAGTAAAATTTTTCCACTGACTCTTTCAGCAGTATCTTTATTAAAAGCTCAATCTTGGACTCATCTGACCAGAGCACAGAAGTACAGTTAAAGTCCCAGAAGCATTTAGGAAACTCCACATGTTTACAGTTGTGATGATGAGACAGAAAAAAAAAAACATTTCCCTGACATTCCTCCCAAACAATCAGTTAGCAGTAGATAGTAGACAATCTCTAATGGTTGCTTTATAGACTTGCTGACCCCAGCAACTAAAGATTTTTCTTTCATTTTGTTTACCTCCTTTACCATCTTTGGGGTAAAAAAAACTATGTATTTCACATGATAAAAAGCTCCTGTTAGAGATGAATGTCTGTGCAGTGTTATGTTTGCATCAATAGAAATCACGTCTAGGATTAGCTATTAATCAGTGATCAAGTCAAGTTACAAAAAGTCAGTGATTCTATTTTTAAACAATTGTCTCCAAATGTGGGACTTTTTATGTGTAAAAATGTTTAAATAAATGGATACTTATTTGCTGCAGTGGTAAAAAGTAACATGATTATAGTACTTAAGTACATTTTTGAGTATCTACTTGAGTATTTTTTTAGCAGGTACTTCTAACTTTCACTCCACTACATTTCAAAGTCAGGAAACTTTCCACTCCACTATGTTTCTAGGAAGCTAGTTGTTACTTGTTCCTTTTGGCTCCATTGTTGCTGTTTTTCTTTCTTGAAATGCCACATTATGTTTCTCACAAAGTTCCTCCTCAACAACAGGCATCCTGGACGTATCTCTATTTTTCAACCTACCTGGGTGTAATGGTAGCTCATTAGCACCGTATGCAACATGTTGACATGCTGAGGAGGTAGCAAGTGCCTCCAGAGAGAAGCACTGAAACATGCCAGATAGCAGCTCCTGAGGACTGAACTTGGACATCACTGTTTTAAAGTTTTGCATGACATTCAACAAATGTGTAAAACTTACTTATTAAGGTGTTATTAAGGTGTGAGTTGCTGCCATCTGGCTAAGTTTTTCAGTACGATGAGTTTTCAATGCAAAGTTGTAGTTTCTTTGTAGTAATAGATCCGACCATAAGCTTCTATTCCACGGTGAAAGTGTGAGGAAAATCAAGACTCTCCTGTTTTATTTTTAGTGTGTTTAAAAAAAAATGAATCCAAATAGCTTTCTTTATTTTTTGGGCAGTTTTGTGCTGAAATTCTTTCCAGGTGGAGTAGAATTGGTAGCAGAGTGTTTCAAAGCGCCAATACATCAGGTGCTTTCTGAAAGTTACAAGCTGCTCCTAAATTACTTAGAAAATTACACAGAAATGTACTGATATTACATATTTAAATACTCATGTACTTTTAAACGCATGTACTTTTTAAGGTTAAGTCACTTTAGAAGTGAGTACTTCAGCATTTCAACTTTGTTAGATTTTTGACCAACGTTACTTGTAGTTGAGTAAGATTTGACACATTAGTATGAATATTTTTACTCAAGTACTAAAGTTGAGTACTTCATCCACCACTGATATTCTGTAATAATAATAAAAAAAACAAATATATCAGGGACTTTTTTTTACACATTGTTAACAATGTTCTTATTAAGTGCACCTCAATGTGAAAAAGGCAGCTTCCTCCACATTTCCAAAGAGTAAACTATCGTCACAACACACACTTTCTATTCTTTGTCTCTGTAAAGCTGTTTAACACACAAAATGAAGATGTGCCCCAATAACAGTAACACCAAGGCTCAATACATAGACAAGAACGAACGGGTTAAATCCTGACTCTTTTTCACTGCTTGCTATTTCACCCCTAATCAACCACCTCCGTCCTCTTGGATGTAGTTTCTCCCTTAAGGATTTGCAGAATAACTTTGAGGACAAGGCTGGATTGTTGTCAGGGTGTCCGCAGTGTGTGGCTGTCGCATGCAGTGAGTGTGAATTTGAAGTCATGTGTGGGATCTGGTGTGCACATCAATGCACACTGAATAAGTGAGCTAATATGAGCTGGAATGCTTCTGACTTAAACTGATAAGAGGATTATAGTATCAGTACATCAGACAGTTTTCCTACAGCTTTCTGATCAACTAAAGTATTGTATGTATTGTTACCAGCAAGGTCAAGGGTTACATGAACAAGGCATGTAGTGAGTGAGAAGATTCCGGTCTTCTTCTTTTAAAGGTTCGATGAAAAACCGAATACCCCCTAACTGGTTTCTTTACATTTTGCTTATTTTTTCACAAATAAATGTTTCCAAATATTAAAATATGTCAAAAAAGCTTAAGAGTTAATAATAAATGTTCTTCTATAATGTTTATTATTAAAAAGCATATTTCCAAACCAACCTATGAAAAAAAATGCCTCCAATAACTAATAATTCTCTGTGACATAATAAGCAACGAGTTGCAATGAGTTTTTAACAGCAGCGTGGAGGAGTTTTGTCCCCCAAGGCTTTTCAAAGTATGAATGGCCTGTTTAGGGCTACAGCCACAAAAACAGTTATTTTAGTTCTGTGCTTTTAGCTAGGCCAATTAAAAGCCTTAGTTTTTTAAGAGCCAATCAGAGATTGACATGTTGGGGCGTTAAATGTGATTTTCCTGTTTCATATTTTAAATGCATTTAAGCTTTAGACCCCTCACTGATAGTAGATACTCTCTTAAAGGATTTTCTGATGTAGATAGAACTCATCCGATTCCTGAAGATGTGCTAAAACAGGCGTCAGCAACCTTTAAAATCCAGAGACATTTTGCCCTGAGCCGGGCATTTAGAGCCACATGTATTATATGACCCTTTAATAAAACACAACTCATTATTTTCATATATCTTCTATAAGAAATCTGTTGATAAACATTTTTTTTTTGTAGTTTGAGCTTTGAAAAATTATGAAAAACATAAAAAGTTTCATTGTCCTGTGTCAGACCGGCGACCTGTCCAGGGTTGTACCCTACCTTTCACCTGTGGTCTGCCGGAAACAGGCACCAGCCACACCGACCCAAATAAGCAGATATTATTTGATGTACTGTAAAAATAAAGACAAAATTTCAAATTAATGAATAGAAAAAGGCTCACAGGCAGATGCTCTTCATCTACATCCGATTGCAGTTCATCTCAGCTCTCATCTCAGGTTGCACTCGCAGCAACGTCTCCTTGTGTAACTTACAAACTAAGCCAAGTGGACGCAGTAGGGGAGTGTTTTATTGGAGCCTGTTATTTGAGGGTGAGAAGAGAAACAGAGGAAGAACTCAAGAACCCAACTGTGATTTGGTTCAAGACAACTGAACACAAAAATCTGACAAACTGTCTGCATTATTTGGGCCGAACTAAGATGGCAAAATTAAAAGAAGCCTAAATAAAAGCAGAGAACAGAGACAGAAACGGGAAAGAGCAGGAAACAAATGAGGTACTGGTTCTTGGCAGGAAATGTGACAGGATTAATGTACTGTGTGAGGTAAAACAAGCTTGTTCTTGAGTCTGTTAGTTCTGGGTTAGCGAAAAGATCAGACTGGAGTCTGAACTTCATTGCAAATGAAATTGTTTAAGCCAAAAGGTGGTGGAACACAAGCAAACACACAATCTCACATTATATTGAAAAGCTTGTCAATTTGCCTGAAGGTTGGACTCACTTCTGTCCATCTAATTAGAACCTGGGGACTGTGGAGGCTGCAGTGAAATACCCACAAGTGTTAGTGGGACTACTGTTGGTGGCTGATGTTGCCATGCAGGGTGGAGATTAGAGGGATAAAGGACGCTAGAGTTACTTGGTACAAGCAGTTTTTCTCATTGGTGAGACTTTTGTTTTTGGAAATCAGTGAGTTGTGCGATATTATGAGCCTTGCATAGAGTAGATGAACTTCTAAGGGTCTTTTCAGATTGTTCCTGCAGTATTTTTTGTGTTTTCTCAAAGCCAAGTCTTTACTACTGGTCACACTGTCAAATACAGTACCCTTTAACTGTACTTACACTCCTTGAATTGCACTATTATTGTTACCACAACAGATTTCAGTGTGAATTAAATTGGCCAACACAAATTCAACCAATCATGTTTAAGCCACTGAATGATAGTTAGAAACTAACTGGAAACACATTCAATCTAAGCAATGCGGCTAATCGGGGGGGCTGTAGAAGAACATTAGCAGATAAATGTTACCGGGACCGAGAAACACTGGAATAAAGTGGAAAAGTTTAAGGCCAGAAAAGGTTATTCAACACTATTGGAAGCTTTGAACATTTTATGAAGTACTTTTCAGGTTATCATCTGAAAATGGAAAGAATAACTTCAAGGCTACCAAGAGTTAACAGTCAACTTGAACTGGTCATAGAGTATCAGCAGCCAGAGGAGCTGTGAAACCTTCACATGAAAGTGGCAAAGACAAGGAAAGAAAAGAAGAATTATGCAAATCAGGGCATCTGAAGAAAATAGGAGACCATTAATTTATAAATTTATGCTGCGGCAAAACTAGACCCTGGAAAATAAAAACGACTTAAACAGGCCCTTAATTCCAAGGACCAGCTATATAGGCCAAGAAATGGAAATCCCAGATCTTTGACCATATATTACTCTAAGGTTGCTTAAACAGACTAAACATGAAAGATAACTGAAGAGAGAAGCTCCTTCCTCAGACAACCTACTTTGAAATGGATTATTTGACCTCTTGGAATGTTTACTGCAACTAAATCCAGGAAAAAATATACGATTATTAGGCATTAAATTAACATCCCCATAGATTAGTAATCAATGACGTGTCCTAAATTATTTCATCTGAATGTACAAGTCAAACTAAAAGGTGTGACGACATGTTTTGGTTTCATTATTCTGTAGTTTGTTGTTTTTTTCAGGTTAAAACCTCGTTACATCATCTACCACAACACGTTTTTATGAGGAATGAAAACAAAAGTCATAATATTCCAGGCAGTCCAAAAAAACAGTTTTTAGTGCCTTAAAAAAACCCTTAGTCATCGTATTGAGTTATAATCCTGTCACAAAGTATTTAACATTTCCCAGACGTTTGGTCAAAATAATTATACAGATTGAACTGAATTCAACTTTATTAGCAATCGGAAGACATTTAATCGTTTTATTACTCTGTTCAGTTGCATCGTATTAATTGTAAACCTGCATGCACTTCATAGATTGATAAACTCTAACAAAGTGAGGTCTATACAGGAGGACATATTAACTGTTGACATTACAAAAATGTGTATAAAAGCTCATTTTGTTATAAAAGGTTATTTGTTTTCCACTGGCTGATTAAAATCTATAGAAATGTCATAGTTCTTGATATCAGGACAATCACATCTTAGGGTGCATATTTATCACAGTCTTTAGACCTTGAATCAGCATCAATAAGGCACATTGCTAAAAGGTTGGTGCGTTTGTAACAGAGTTCTTCTGCTCTAAGACATAAAGAATAAAAAATAAGTATGAGGGATGAAATTTATCTTCCCCAAGATTTTAAGAACAACAACTTGTAAACAGAAGACCATCATTTGACATCAAAGTCTAAAAGAAAAAAAACAAACAAGAAAAAAAACAAACTATTACGACTTGTCTGAATGCATCCAACAAGAGAGAACTAACAGCCCTGAACACACATGAATAGCTATTGTTTCCACGCTCGCATAGTTTTTCCTGGTCCGCCCCACATCCACTTCCTGTGAGTAAGCCTGTACAAGCACACTACTGTGTTAATATAATACAACTAAGCCCTGGTGTCACCATTACTTCCCAAATATGGTGGATTAACTGATCACATAGCAGACAAACATCCATGCTAAGCTTAATAACAGGTGGGACAGCATGAAGTTTAATACCATCATCTCCAACCATTGAGTACCAGCACTTCAGAAATACTTGCTGACCGCCGCAGAAAAAGAAAAGCCAGCTGCAGCAATGACTACTAGAAAATATAGTTGTAAATGCTAATTAGTGGGACATTTTTATTTAAAGCGTTTTAGAGTAGCAACAGCTTCAGTCGTGTAAGTCCAAAGAAATGTTTAGCGCCCTCCTGTGTTAAAAACAAAAAATAAGAAGAGAAAAGCCGGTTCATGAGGTTGGGACTTGGTCCCTAAAACCTTCTTTTAGTCACATATTAATGCGGTGAGAAAAAAAAACGAAACAAAATAGTTTTTCAAATAGAAAAAACCAAACATAGATCGAAACCTCTACATTCCCAGGATCAGAGAGAAACCATTAATGTTTGGTGCATACAAATAGTTGAATATAAAACCTTTACTGTACATGTGCAGCGACTTTCTGGCTGTATGAACAGTAAAGTCTGAGGCGAGCTCTGCTCTTGCTTTAGGAATCTCTGTGGTTTTATCCCAGCAGGACTCTTTGGAGGCGGTCTGCAGGCACGCTGTTCTCTTCCTCAGACTCTGCGTCACTCTGAGGGTTGGAGTTGCAGGGTGACGTACACTCGGGGGAGCACAGGTAATGCATGAGGGGCAGTCGGTATTTTCCACAGAAATCGACAAACTTGATCTGCCGCACGCATGAATCAAAGTAAACACCTGGAGGAAGAACAACAACAGGGTCAGATATTGTATTTAAGCAGATGATGGATCTCAACATTCTGTACTTTCAGTCGGTATTCATCCTTTAACTAACAGAATGATGATTTTTTTAAGCTTCTTATTGACAATTTAGAACAAAACCTTATTTATCTGCTAGAATTGTAGGTGGGTCTCATTTGTGATGCCACACATAATAAAATAAAGCAATTCTGAAATTTACGTCCTGTTTTTTGATCTGGACCAATATAGGTCTGGATAAAATAAGCTTTATTCAACATCTAAGGCTTCGGTTTGTGAACCCTGGAAGCAATAAATAAATAAATCAGCATAATGTCAGTATAAATGATTTGATCTAAGAACCTCTGGTCCAGTTCAACTAAATGAAAAGTTCAAATAAGTGGCTAAAATTACTTTGGATTTTCAAAAAGTCAATGTTTTATTTTTTTCAATTAGTGATTTAAAAAATTAAATGCTCATTAGGAAAATGTTACATTTTTTGATAAATCAAAGACCGATTTAAGTGCGTATTTTTACACGCCTTTGTAACGCTCACTACATTCACCAAGTTTAATGCTTTCTTTTATTCTTAAAGCAAACTCCAGAGTGTCCAACCCAATTTATCCACACGTCAAATTAAATCTGATAAAGAGAATTAAAACACCTTAAAATTATTTTCATTTTCCAATGAACTAGCTTAACACCACAGTGGATGCTAAGCTAGCGAAATCAAGCAGAGATTTGCTTCTCTTAGTCACTCTTCTAATTTAATGCAGGTAAAAATAACGTTTCTATAGCTCATAGTTTGAGTATAGCAGTAGAGCGCCACCTTGTGGTCACAAACTCTACACAACTTATCCAGATATCAAGTGGTTGTTTAAGAGGCATGTAGAGTGTAAAAGATTTCCACAGATTTAAAGCTAATAATGAAAACAAAGTAATCAAAGGATGAAGAAAATATGATTTTTTTTTTCTGTCTGAAGTCTTACCTGCACATTTGGGATTGGGACACTTGCTGGCGAGGTCCAAGTAGCGCACCAGGTTTGAAGGCATGTCGAAGGGAGAATAAGAGATATTCCTGCTTTTAATGGTACGCCCTGCCAGCTCCAGCAGCGAAGGAGGGTCGTAAATCATCTCCTTGACGAAGCGCACCACCAGTGGGTTGCCTCTAAGGCTGAGTTCCTGCAGGTCCACCAGGCTGAGGATCTCCCTCGGCAGATAGGTGAGCAGGTTGTTGTGCAGACTTAAAGATCGCAGAGAGTGGAGCCTAAAAAAACAAACAAACAAAAGAAAAACACAAACACATTTATGGAGGCGTGAGACTTTATTTGCAAAGTCTGTTTACTGCAACAGGCATTTATGAGATAAAGGAGTCCCTGACAATAGATGAGGTGGAAGCTGTTGAGACGCTGTAGATCTATAGTACCTGGCGAGCTGAGGAGGCACACTTTGGATGCGGTTGTCACATAGCACCAGGTAGGTGAGGTAGGGCAGGTGTGCCAGTTCAGGAGGAATGTCTGAGATGAGGTTTCCACCCAAATACAACATCTCCAAACTAAAAACAAAGAAAAACATTATAAAAAAATAAAACAAAACATCATCAGATCATTAAAAACTGAGGGAAGGACACAAGTTAGTTTTGTCATAAAACACTAAACCGTTTATAAAGTTTAATGCAAAGGTTTTTTTTTTTGGATGAGTTATGAAAACATCCCCTCATATCTTTAGTTTTGAAAATAAAGAAAGCTTTTATGATAAGAAATTTAGCACAAAAATTGTAAGTAGTAAAACGTTTTTTAGGTAACAAACTGACCTTTAATTTAAATTGCATTGGAATTCCACAAGGGGGAGCCAAAGATGGCTAAATCTATGCTCCAGGATGGACAAGAACACGTCTCCTTTTTACTGGTCTGCAGGGGTAGTTTTAACAAGTTATAAAAACTAAATCTGTGAGGCAAAAAGAAGGAGAACTTCAGATACAAAGAGCTGAAGGTTCAACTTCATGATTATGCACAAGTCATTTGAAACTGCCCTTCTTAAAAGTTCAGCTTTGACTGAACTGGCAATAAGGTGTTTGGTGTTTTTTTTGTGATAATTGGTCCGTCTCTTCCTAGTAACAGATCCTAATTAGTTTGAAGTAAACAGATAAACAGCTTTGGTAACATCAGGATGAGCAGCAATCTTAACTTAGTAAAATGAATCCGATACTAATTTAATAGCAAATAATTACCCATTTGTGTTGATGTAACGTTATCTGGTAAGTTATTGGATGTATCGAATACATGGGGCTGTAATTAGAAGAGAACTATGGATGATTAGTCAGCAGAAGTAGATGGCCCGACCGTCTGCCTGCTGGAACTGATGACACAGCGTGTGCTAGTGAGGAGGCCATTATACTGTCCTGGTGGCAAAGCAGCAAACAAACCCCGTTCTGTCACGGCACAGAGACATTCAGGGTCTGCTTGCTGCCCGAAACGATGCAGTTGGCTTTTGCTGCACCACAAGGGGCAATAAATACTAACTTAGTGTTAGACGTAAGTTTTAAACAACCTTATAGCAACATTTCAGACGAGGAATAAAGACAGGAGTTATATTTTTAACCCATAATTCATCAAAGAACTCTGCAATAGCTCAAAATATCAAGTAAAAGCCCCGTTTTACATACATATCATAAAAAAACTTACATTCCCTGCAAAAAACAAGTGGCATCATCTGCAACCTTTTAAAACTGCTTCCAAAAACAATCATAAAAACAGAATATTTGTCTGATGTTGTACCTCCAAACATCTTGTTAAGACAGAAATTATAACACATTAGCCAGTTGAACAGAATCTACAGTGGAACGCCGGAAATATATAATTCTTTCCAAAAATCACAAAAAAGCATATACAACAAATAACCAATTTGATTCTGTCACAATGATTTAAGTAACTACTACAATAGGTTGGTTGAGAATTGACCCATTTTCAGCTCGATCAGCTGAATTTAGATCCCGTTTCTTTTTATTTTAATAATCATTTAGGGAATTACTAACTGAATCGTGTTTAAAATGATCCACGTGAAACTAATCTCATAGTGCCAGCCTAGAATACTGCCCACTGGTCCATATAAAAACAAAGTGCCACATGTGACGGAGCATTAACCAATAACTGTGTGGCTTCTATCGGTTAATGCTACCAGCTTCAACAAGAAGGTCAATCTGACATGAGAAACAGCAGGACCAGCGTGAGGAAAACAGGTTTACTGCACTTTTAATCACACAGCTAGTAATAGATTAGTCAAATCAAATGCAGCACAGCGCCACTGTTGACTGTGGGGGGGGGGGACCAAACAAATCAAAACAACACATTCAACTACTTTTTGTACTTTTGTCTTGTATCAAAACACATCCACTTATCTGTTCAGTTTAACATGTTCCCCCACAGATGTAGTCATTACATTTAAGAGGGTTTGAAAAAAAAAAACCCTCAAAAACAAATTATCTTTAACCTTTAAGAGGTTTGGATCACATGACTCAAGTAAAATTACTAATCCAGGTTTTCTTTTAAGCTATTTTACCCGTTTTTTCTTTACTTCTTGTTATTTCGCCACTTCCAGACCAGTTTAGAGGTTCTCTTACTTAAAAAAAAAGCTAAAGAATATCTGCCAGTCTTTAAAATCTATCATAAAGGGAGGTTGGAATGAAAACAGTTGGTCTCTGAAGTGCTGTGTATCTGCCAGGAGAGCTAGTGGCTAATATACAGCAAATGATTAAAACATGAGGAACTGATTAAACTCTATGACCCCAACCCACCAGCAAAGTTGTTTACAAGGGTTTTTTTTTTTTTTTTTTTAAAGAGCTGGCAATTGGTACTGGCACAAAACCATTTTATTCAATAAACAGGCATAACTGTAGCAAAATGATGCACAACATCTCCTCTTTTCTGTCACAAAGCCTCGGGTAGATCACAGATTACAGTGTTTGTAACAACTGCTGAACAAATACATTTTAACTGCAAGTAAAAACGGACACTCTTTTCTTTTCAAAGCCGTTTATAAGAATTCTGTTATTTGTTAGTTATTTTAGATTAAAAACATAAATAATCGAGGTCATTAATAAGCAATTGTTCCTGAACAGCAATGGGATAAATCAATGCAAACATTTATCCTGATAATTTATGACCTTAATAACTGTTTTTTATATTAGAAAAGCAGAGTATAATTACAAGGCTGCATTTACACACACCTTGATAGAAGCTGTTAATGTTTTCCTAAGTAAGTGATCTGAGCTCAGTGTTTCTGGATGCAGCTGCTGATCAATATCTTCTCTTTTGATATTTTCCTTGTGGTTGGGTAATTAAAATCTATGTAAGAAAATGTTCTCAGCAAGATCTGGAATTACTCATCCATGCTTTTATCTTCAGACCAATAGTGTCCTCACAGGTCTAACTAAAAAGTCAATCAGACGGCTGTGGCTGATGGAAAATGCTGCTGCCAGCGTCATGACTGAAACTCAGAAAGTAGAGCACTACCCTAATGCTAAAGTCCTTTTCCCTTTTGCATCAGCGAATTGACTTAAATGTACTTCTGCTGGTTAATAGATTACTGAATGGCATATATTAGAAGTGTTGCAGTTATTTTAAAACACACACAGACCAACTTTTAATCAGAAGTGGATAATCCAGGTCCAGAAAGTTAAAAAGCAGGTAAACTACAACAAATACAGATATTAATGAGTTCGTAAAATTATTCATTTATATTTGTAGTTAATGGTTATAATTAATAATGTTATTATGTTCATATTCTTTAATTTTTCAACCTTTATTTCCAATATTTGCTTTGAATTATCTGAGGTAATGCTACGGTTGGAACATTGAAAATTACATATTTTAGAAAGGATTTGCTGTAGATGTTTCCAGGTGTGTGTGTGTAGAGTAAATTTAATTTGTAATAAAAGGCTCATAATGGCCAAAAAACTGAAAGAATCTTTAGCAGCTTGTTCACAAAATCTTTCTCAAAAATAGATTAAATATAAGATTTGGGGATATATTTGCTGCATGGTCAGATTTCCCTTTAATCAAGTTGCATTGATGTAATCAGAGTATTACTTAACTATTCAAAACAAACAGATAAAGGCACAGGATTGAGAAGACTTGCAAAAGTTCCCAGAGCAAATGTAAAATGAAAAAAAAAGGTAAGAAACTATTACAGCCGGTTTAATCATATGTATAGGGCCTCTTTAACCATCAATAAAGTGTTTTTGTTCCAAAGTATTACAAATATAGAGCATAGACATTGTTTATTTTTACGGATTTTATATTATTATAACATATATTCAACAAAAAGTGGGATTTTGGGGTTGCTTTTAGTTTAGGAAAACATTGAGAGAATCAACAGGACAGGGAATTGCTGGAGCTACTTCCTAGTGGTTCACAATCAGCGTAAGGGCTAATGGTCACCATAGCAACAGCACGTCTAGTTCGTATCACAGTTGTTAAATCCTACTGCAAACAAAGTACGATCACTGTGGATTCTGGCAACGAAGCAACAGCGAACTGTTCAAACATAGCGTTACAATCGATTGAAAAAAAAATTACATAATTGAGTAAAAACAAACAGATTGTTCAGGAAATTGTTCGACTTAGGTCAGCTCACCAGTGTGGTTACATACCTGGTCAAATGTTCTATTTCTGCTGGGATATTTTTCAGCCTGTTTCCGCCAATTGAAAGCGACTGCAGCCGCAACAGTTTGGTACATTGGAGCGGGATCTCCTCGAAGCGGTTCCCACTAAAGTTCAACACTTCCAGCTGCAGAGAACCGAACTCCTTTGGTAGTGAGGACTCATCCAGGCGGTTGTTCTTGGCTAAAAGTGTTTTAAGCCTGGATAGCCTGGTGATGCCCTCGCAGATTGTTGTCAGCGCGTTGTTGCTAATATCCAAGAACTCCAGATTGTGAAATAAGCTAATCGACGAAGGCAGCGAGAATAGTCGGTTATAGTTCAGGAAAAGTTGTCTGGTGTCTCTCTTTCTGTCCTCGCTTACATTATCAGCGTTAAAAGTAGTCAAACTCAAACGTGAAAAGTCAAGCACACAGTCTCTTGCTGCTGCTGCTCCTTCGGGGCTCTCCATTTTGGCTGTTTTTCACGTTATTTTCACCCTGTCCCGAGCTCTTAGCTAAAGTCTTCCCGCAAAACTAGAGTTAGCTCGTAAGGTTTTGTACTTTACAAAACGAAAAGGTAATCTCAGTCGAAACATGGGTTACTACAGACAACTAACAGCAAACGTGTAACTACTCTAAATGTAATGCAATGCTGGATTTCATTCACTGAGGTTTCACTTCCACGTTTCAAGATTGGCTGACAGATGACATAAACCCCGCCCACCTAAGTACTGATTGGTTACTATTCCTAGCTTTCATACCACAAATGTAATAGTGTGCAGCCACTGACCTACCTCTTTTATTTCATAGTTAAGGATAATTTAAAGTGACGCAGAATCACGCCAAAGTGTGATACAACGATGATTCGTTTTTTTTTTGGTGTTGTAACAGTAGAATAATGTTGGTCGATGATCTAGGGGCAAACCCACCAGTCATTATGCAACTCCCTTCTGTTGCATTATGCAATGTTCAGGAATTATAATCTTCAGAGGGTAAACTTGTAAAAGATAATTTAATCCGAATAAGACAACGCACATTTTTCACCGAGATAAACACCATTACATTGTTTTATATCAAATATTGATATCTTCTCTGAATGAGAAAAGTAAAATCAGAATCAGAAATACTTTAATAATCCCAGAGGGAAATGACTAAAGGTCTACTTTATAGTGTAAATTAGTAAAAGAGAAATTTAAGACCTCTCAAATCAAACAGTTATGACACGTGTTTTGATTTGCACAAAGCATGGCTACAACCATAACTTTTCCATGTTTGGATGACACTTAAGAACAGTCAGTGATTACTTAAAAAAAACGCTGAAGATGAATAATCCTATTTAACATTTAAATATAATGTGATTTTCTGTCTTAAAAAATATTTTAGTATATAAATGTTCTGTATAACAGTCATGTCCAGGGTTGGATTTTCTTCAGACATTACATTTTTGCATGAAGGCCAAAAGGCGTCTCATCTGAACAGACGATCTTCTACATTTGCTGTCCTACAAGCTTTGGAAGCATTGCTAAATGAAAACTTCACAATGTTGCAATATTTCATTGGATATTGATTGTCCAGGATCCTGTCACATGAGGCATCCTGCAGGGAATTTAGTTACGATTCTGTTTTAAACAAATGACATTCCTCAATATGTTTGCATTATTACCCACATCACTTACGGCAAACTGCAAACGGATTTTCTTCTGGCTTTCTTTAAAAAAATTGCTTTCTTCTTTCCACTGCTTTAGAAATATCCAACCGGTGGTGGCACAGACACAAACTAGAGAAACAAGCTGAAAAGCTTCTTTGAAGTCGCAAAAAAGTTACACACAGTGGGACTCTTTTTATTTTGAGATATCAGAGTAAAGAGGGTGAAAATAAATATATGTCTCATATTTTTATATTTCCTAGAACACTGGGCGTCTTTACCTTTCATGGCAAACTGCTTTGTGTTGGTGTGTCACATAAAATATTAAAACCTTATAAATTTGAGAATGCTTAAAGGGCCACAGGAGTACAATTGTAACTACACTTAAAGGATATTAGTCAATTACTTTCCCATTGTTTTTCCTTCTTACCCAACCAAATCAAAGAGAGGAAGCTCTGCTGTGGTGTAAGGGCTTTATTGGCATACATTCCTTACAATTTGTACTGTGGAATAGAAAGATGTAGCTCCTATCTAATGATGCAACATTCACACAATCATTTTCAGACACCGAGTAACAAAACACTGGTTCACTGCTAAACTTCAGCAGTACCCACTCTCATTCTTTTTTAGAGGCTGATTGCAGATCTAAGGCACTGATCAGAATGGGTTAAAAACCCACTTTAGATACAAAGAAACATTAATTAAAGCCAAACACGTTTAGGTCCACCACACACAGATACACTCACCCACATTCACACATTTTTATTTGCACCCAGGTAACTAGTATGTCTATGCTACTTCAGCTGAGGCTAGTCCTTCTATTAGTGATTTTGAAATACACAGGTATAGTGTTGTTGCTGGGTCCAGAGTAATGTTTTACCTGGATAACTTTGTACATCATTCATCAAAAAACTTCATCAAAGCTTTGGTTTCAGTTTCCACCGTGTAACACTCAGACCAAGTCTCCCCCCCCGTCAGGTGCAGCTGTTCTCGGAAAAGTCATTTTCGGGGAAGTTCAGACGGCATAAAGAGAAAAGAAAGACGTCCAAGCATCACATGGTAGTAAGGTGTGTTCCAACACAAACCAATAACACACTGTACACGGAGAAGAAAAATCTTTCCTTTGCTACAAAACTATGGTTTAAAGCATAAAGTAAATCTTAATTCTGATTTGCATGAAACTAAGGTAAGTTCAGAAGAAGGAAAGAAGTGCAACGGTTGTAGCAGTGACCTATTGCTGCAGTTCTATGGCAACAAAAAATGAAATACGAGTAGCTTTACCTTCTTAAAGACAATTAAACCAATTACTCTCAGGTTGACAATCTTACCACCTTCTAAAGCACTCATGCAAATAACCCAACAAAGTGATAACTTCTTCCTTTCATATGATAAATGTAAAACATATAAGGAGATAGTAGTAAAAAAGAGCCCAGAGACTAGTAAAGGGGCGCAAAAATACAGTCAACACAACAGCATCGAACAAAAGGCATCCAGTCAGAATGCATTTGAATATAGCTGACACAGCAAACACTTAAACACTGTTAAACTGTAGAATAATTAACATGAAAAAAAAGTCAGTTTGATAAAACTTGTCCACAAGGGAAGTCAAGTATTAAAGAAGGGTGATGCCTCTCATCCTCTTCTTTGTTTAAGTGTCCTCGCTTAGACCTCTTTTGTGCTGGTCTTCATCTCCTCAACTGTTTCCTGTATGCGAAGACAAAAACAAAAAGGTTGAAAAATTTACATAAAGAATCCACACAAATAATAGCCATGAATGTGTATGAAGGCGTCCAAAGAGGCTTGGATTTATTTTATTTTACAGTTCCTTGGAGATGTTCTCATCTTCTGATCATGGAATCATTTCTTATAAATTGTGCCTCATATGAAAACCTTTCTTGTGGTGAAATGGTGGTAGGACAAAGACTAAAGCATACATTTTAATGTCCTGCATATTTTCTCCTGTCTACATTGGGCAAAAATGTTCCTACAGACTTAAATTTAAATAAAATCCCTTGATGCTATTTGTGCTAATTGTTACATAAGAAGCTTTACTGCATCCAAGTTTGAACCATTTTGTTCAAACTGTCGCCTTTAGATCGGTGTAAATTTGTAAAAATGTTGAATACAACTCAGGAAGCAATAAAACGTAAGCCCGTCATGAGCTGGAAACTCCTGTAACATGTGCCTCATTGTTTATGGTGAAATGAATTCATGTTTCTAAAAAGATGGAGATCTGGTCACATGATCAAATGATTAATTTGTAGATATTTATTTAAGTTTTTTGAATAGGAAACCGATTTTATTTCCAATTAGAAATGCAAACATGTGGTTAAATAACCAGATGATGCTGTGATCAAAAGCTTACTGTTAATTCAAAATAAAATGGTTAACAAAAAAAGTTAAAGATTATGATGACTCCTGTTTTTTTCTCTTCTGAAACATTAGGTTTCTGCACACTCTAAGCAACACACCATGTACGCTTCTAGATTAACAGATTAAAATCTAGCTTTTATTAGAGACTTTTTTATGTTAAAAGTTGATATTTAAGATGAAAATGTATCTTTATTTGCTACATTCAACCTATAAAAAAACAAATAAATACTGGTTTTGGTGCACCAAATGTGACAGACATACATCTATTGTCTGGAAAAAGGCCTGAGCTGTTTCTTCAACATATCTAAAAACAAAACATGACAGTTGCTATTTAGTAACTTTAGTTCAATGGTTACATTTTAAAATCATAAAACTGAACAACATAAAATTTTATGGGTGTTTTATGGTGTTAAAAGAGTCAGAGCTTCAGATAACTTAACAGAAGATTAGCGACAAAGGTTTTCCTCAGGGTGACATCTATTTCCTTTGGCCTTGCAGCGCTCGCAACCCCCCCACCCCCACTACCATGGTGTACATAGTACATGACCTTACTGACTCCACATAACCTCCAGCCAAATCCCAGGGGTCACCTTCTCAGAATGATCAACTCATTTACTCGAGAGGCAAACATGCAGACAAACAACATAGCTTATAACATCTTACTAACATGGATTAGTTAAACTGTGGTTTATTATTATTATAAACTGAACTTCAGTAGACGGGAAAACCTTTATCTGCTATCTGACACCTGATTCATACACCTAAGCTTGGTTTTAATCGTTTATTGAGGTAACATCTGTTTGTCTCCAAGGTTAAATGTATTATTTCCCTTGATCTCCCTGTTGTGATAAAGCTTTTGATACTGAAGCTTACTGCTTAACCAAAGTATCAGGTTAGTTCATGGTCGCAGTTAAGACTAGCTGTGCTTTGCTAGTTGATGGTTTCAAATGTTCTTTGTCCAGAAACAAACTAGAACTAATAGTTTGGTTTTATGTGCTAAAATTAGAGATGATAAAGGATATTTTACACCACTGATTTAGAAACTATTTGTGATTTTGATAAATAAAGTCACCATATGACACGTATATTTTGTCGATTAGACATTTCTACTTCATCCAGACCTGGTGTTTGTTGAGCTCAGCCACGCGGAGGTTCCACTCGTCCTCCGTCATCTCCGCACCTGTATCTGCTGACTCACTCACTGCAGCCTGTTTGTCTGGACAGATAAAAAAGAAAATGTCAAGAGGTGTGTGACTGGGGGTGGGGGTGGGACGGATCCCTCGGTTTGCTCCAGAGTTTCAGAGATAAAATCATTACCGCTGCAGGTCATGGCAGTGCAGACCCAGTTACCACAAGCACAAACGCAGCGATTGCACTCGACGTGGGTCTCTGCACCGTCCTCGTACGTTTCATCCTCCAGGGCACATTCTGTAGAAGTGCACAGAGTGATGAGCCAAGAGTACAGATTGTAAACTGCTGCAGAGCGATAACAAAGCAGCATTAGATATCAGCTTCGACCAATGTGAGTTGTCAGCGTTTTTAGGATTCCATATCTTCTTACAACCTCTCTGCAACTTTCCACCTTTAGCTTAGTCATGGATGGTCAGCATCTTCGGCTGCCAAACACACAGGTCAGTTCTTTTATAACACGATGATCACATTCAAAATGAACAACAACTCTAACACTTACAGAAAACTTTTTATCAGTTGAGTGAGTGAACACTGAAGCTAGAGTTTTAAAATGTTTGTTAGAAAGCCAAAATATTTGGTTTGTGTGGATTTGCCCTTCAGTCTGATGTAGCTACAGGGTTCAGTGCTCCACGCTGAGTGGCTGACAGAGTAATGCCTCCACTTCCTGTGAACTTTATCCCAAATATATCCACACCAAATGACTGACAGAGCAAACAGCATTCCAGATTCTTGGAAAAAAAAAGTACTGGAGGCTCATTTTAGGGTTGTTTTGGAATCAGAGAGCCTTCACTGTAACTTTATGTTTTTTCTTTTTTTAACAAATCCTTTTAAACTCACTCTTCTCTGGTGGGTTGAAGCCAGGCCTCAGACAGTTAAGGAACTCATCAAAGTTCAGCTTCCAGTCAGCGTTCTCATCAGAGAGCTCGATGAGAGCGTCAACGCAAAGGCTCCTAGGAGAGAACAAACACAGAATGCAAACGTGGAGAGAGTTTTAGCTTTCATGGATAAAAAAGCACAAAAGAGCATTTGAAAAACGATGAGCATAAAATAAAATGACTAGACTTGGCAAAAGTATTGTTAAGCTGTTTCAACAGCAAAGTACGACATGTTTTACTGGAATTTTATGTGATTATTTACTATAAAATACTACAAAGTTGTAAAGTGATAGAATATCATATAAATATTTTTTTTCCAAACAACAAAAAAATGTTTTAAGTGTGTAATTCATTACTATTCAGAAACATTTAATCGAATAACCCTTAGTAAAATCCAGTAAAGAAAACTGCCTTAAGAAGTTAAGTAGTTACTAAACTGTGTTGATCTTTGCATAAATTACTCTTGAAACTGATTTTATTTTTTATCCAGTTTAACTCAGTCAAAGCCTTTGGCTGCAATTACATGAGTAGAGCTTTAAGGGCAAAACTTTATCAGCTTTGAGCATATAAAGATTGATATTTTTTGTCTTTACAAACTTTAAGCCCCAGTTGATAGATTTAGGTCTAGACCTTGACTGGAACATTGAAACACATTAATACACTTGATGGGTAGGGTTGTAGGAAGATAGAAACATTAACATCTTTGAAATAAAGTAAACATAGAAAGATTTTTTTTCCAAAATCCTCTAATCAATAAACTCAAAATTACAAACTATCAGCTAAAATATAACAAAGAACAAGATCAGCAACATTCAAAGCATTTCTGCTTGTGGGTTAAACTTAACTTATCCTAAAGTGTTTCTCTTACATTTATAGAAGCGAAGCACAGAAATACACCTTATTCAAATCAAGACAATATTTTACCATCACCTCCTGGTGTATCTGTTAAGGTCAAATAAGTCACCTTTTTCTCTGAAGGAGAGTTTAATGCACTCATTTGGACGTAGCTGATCTGAAAAGTTAGCTCCTCTGCAGTTATCAGCTTTACCCCTGGCTGCTGTGTTCAGTGGTTTTAAGGATAATTGTTTTTAACAATTTTGTTTCAAAAACGTCTTGAACTTTCACAGAGCAACTGGACTTATCCAGAGATTAAATTACACACAGGTTCACTCTTACTAATAAGGTTGCTTAATGGCAAAGGAGGCTGAAGACAGAGACACTTTTTTTTACTATCAGTAAATCCCTGTGAAACACAGAAAAGTCTGTGGTTGAACATTGATGAAATGGAAGAAAGTTAAAGGTTATATGTCATAATGCAAGATCATTTTTATTCTGCAGAATACAGGTGTCGAGGTCTCAGGGGTTTTACTATAGATGACCTTCAGTGCTGTTCATTCTGGTCCTGACAGGTTTCATCGAGGCGCCTCAAAATAGCACCACAGCAAATGGAATCCAGCCGAGAGTACTACTACGAGAGCGGATATTTAACCATACTTGGAAAAAAAAACCGAGCCTATTTCTGAGAACTAGAGTTTGCAGATTTATGTAAGCGTGTGAATCAACAAACCCTCCCTGACCTGAGCAGCTTGTTGCTCTCCTGGTCTGCGTAGGACTGCAGCTCTCCAACCGTCTCGTTGTGCTGGATGAATTTCAGCAGCTCAGAAGAGTCCAGCTGAGAATCACCGTCGTCGTATGACTGCAGAAAGATGGAGGAAAAATAACAGAAAAATGCCAGATCAATGCCGACATGTGTCACCTGAGACAGATGTTTGGACTGCTGTAATTTATTTTAGAACTAGAACGTTCATCTGGTTTAAAATAAACATGCAGGGGGTCCCTAGAGACCAAGTGGGGCCATTAAATGGTTTTCACAATCATTGTGATGTGATTCCTGAGGTATATGGAGGGGTCAAAATACAGTGGGGAAAATAAGTATTTAGTCAGTCACCAATTGTGCAAGTTC